>PVJX010001426.1:0-163354 GCA_004027295.1 Dolichotis patagonum | reverse complement strand
AAAAGCATGAAGCAAAAAGTCATATAAAACCACAATACAAGGTGATCTACAATGGTTACCATGGTGTCTCAGCAGTATATAACAACATTAATAAAAACAAAGCATTGGAGATATTATAAGACTTCAAAAGCAGGCAATAATCAAACCAGAGTGGGTATCTTAGTGAATCTTGTCATCTTCAGTGTAGTTGCCTATACTCTTAGACTTGATGCTATCAATCATAACGGATTTGAATAAAATCAGTCAATACAAGATAGCACTCTAACAAACCAGATTCAGATAAGATCAGTCATAATAAAACAGTATAAGTTATACAGGGCTTCTGATTAAGTTGATAGGAAATTAAGGATGATTACCATATTATGTCCTCTTATTTTTGGGATAGCTGACCTTGTCATCCAGTCTAGTGTAAGTACACAAACTGGAACAGCATGTAATCCATCCAAGCAGAGTGATTAGAATAATGTAGATTTTAAATCTTGTTACCCCATGAACAATATCCTCTGCCTTCCTTTTTTAGACAATTCCTCCCCTTTCAAGCCCATAGGGCGTATTTTGGGTCCCACTGCCTCCTTATATAGAGCATCTCAGTGGACCCTATCTCCTGATCTACTCTGCCTGTGTTTCTCTGTGTTAGTATTTTGAGGCCTTCTGTGCTAGAGATTAATGCCAATCTTCTCTGCCTCATTTCTGCTATTCTATTTTTCTGCCATCAGTAGTCTATTTTTCTCTTCCACTCCACTGTGTGCCCCGTTCACTGAGACCTTTCTGCCACTGTTCCTGAAATGTTCGTATTCTTTTTCTCTCTTTCTAAAATGTCCTTTAGTATTTTTTGTAGGGTTGGATTGGTGGTCACAAATTCTCCCAGTTCCTCTTTGTCATGGAAGCATCTTGCTTCTCTATTAATTTCTAGGAGAGTTTTGCAGGATACATCAATCTGGGCTGGAGATTGTTCTCCTTCAGGGCTTGAATTATTTCACTCCAAGATCTTCTTGACTTGATGGTCTGTGTTGAGAGATCTGCCGTGATTTTGATGGGTTTTCCTTCATAGGTGATCTGTTTCTTTTCTCTGATGGCTTTTAATATTCTGTTCTTATATTGAATTTCTGGGATCTTGATTATTATGTGTCTGGGTGTAGCTATTTTGGTTGTAGGTGGCTGGAGTTCTGTATGCTTCATACGTCTGCATATCATTTCCTTTTTCTATGTTTGGGAAGTTTTCCTTAATAATTTCTGTGAATAGCCTTTGCAGTTCTGTTTTGTCTCCTGCTTCTTCATTCACATGCTTTATTATTAAGTTATAGATCCTCTTGTCATCCTCTAGGCTTTGTATGGTTACTGCCTGCTCCCTTGTTATTTTTAAGAGATCTTCCCTTTCATGATCACACATTGCAAGCCTGTGTTCAGTTTTTGATAGTCTATCTTTGGTTTCTTTCAGGCAGTTTTGCCAACTTTCTATGGAGTCTTTAGTTTGCTGATAATCTCTTTGAATCTGCTTTATGAATTCTAGGGTTTTTTTATATTCTTCATTGAACGTTTCTCTCCTTTTGTGTTCCTCCATTCTTCTGTCTGTGTCTTCTTGAGAGATGCCTAGCCTTTCTTTTATTAATCTACTTATCTCTTGTTTAACTTGAATTAATATTTCAGTTTTGATCTCGTTTACAAGGTCCCAAAGATGTCTCTTTATGTCCACTGATGCTGTGTTTGATGTTTCATGTTTGCTGCCCTCAATCTATTTTATATTTACCTCTCCTGGATCAATATTCTCAGGGTTGGGGCCTAGGGGCTTTTTCTTATTTCTCCCTCTTGTCATCTTTTTGTTCCTTCCATACAAATGTATAGTGTAATTCCCAGCCCCTTTTCTTATTGGTTAGGGCTCTTCTGGAGCATGTAGGCTTGGGGCTTCTGCACTCTGCCGTCTGCTATCAGAGAGTGAAGTGCAAGCAAAGGTAGTATATGCTGGCTCCTCCCCTCTGGGCCAGTCGACCTTCACGGGTCTTCACTGCGTCAGTGTGCACCACCCTCAGGGAACCAATTGATTTGTGATGACCCACTGGGTCCCAGCCCAGTCCAAGAAGATTCCACCAATTTTCTCTGTGAGGGGAGCAACCAACTGAAGCCACTTCCTTACAGAGCCAGGGCTTTCCTGCCCAACTCCAATATGTCATCTAGTTGGTTGCCCCTTTCCTGCGGGAGAGTCCCATTACCATCACTCATAGCATGTTGATGCCGGTCCCCGAGAACTACTGGGCTCCCTGATCTCTGACCTCAGTGCGACTGCAGTGCAAATTCACGGTGCCTCTGGGTAGGTCATTTGCAGGGCTGGTTCTGGGCGAGCCACATGCAGGGCTGTTCAGCTCCATGCTCCAGCTGCTCAAGCCAGTTGCTGCAGTGCATGTTCGGTCTCTCAAGTGGATCTTGGGTACGAATTTAGGTGGCTCGACCAGAGTGCAGTGCTTGCCAGTCTTTGCTTCTCTAGTGGTAGCCCCAGGACCTCATATTCGAGCAGTTTCTTTCCCTTCAGTTTCGTCCTGGGTTGAGAGAGTCCATCTCCTTCTGTTTGGATCTCTCCAGGGTGTTCTATTCTGGCATTTGAGCTGTCTCTCTCAGAGAGGTTCCATATCCTGCTACCTGTAGGTCTGCCATCTTTGAAACAACTTCCACTTCTTTTTTTTTGTTTTTGAACCATAAAAATTTATTATTTACAAATAATGATATTAGGGTTTTCAAGGGAAAGGATTTAATACAGGACACACAATTTATTGAATTATTTTGTAATATTCACCCAAAGAATCAAATGCAGAAGTGTGCAGGAGTTCTTTCTTCAACTAGAGACCCAAAAAATCCAACTGATGCCCTGAATCCCATGGCAATGTCCTACATGAGTCCAACTGGAGGCCTGGAGCCCATGACAATGTCTTATACAAGTCGGTATCAAGGATCTACACTGGGAAGGCCCAAAGATCAGTGGTGGAAGGTAAAAGTCTGTGCCAGTGGGATAAAAGATCTATACCAACAGGCTGAGGGATCTGTGCTAAAGCCAAGAAGTGACACAAGATAAGTACCAAAGCTTCTCTGGAAAGCACCCCAGTCAACCTCAGTGACAGTGAGGACCTGAGCTTCTCCAATGATGAGAACATTTTAGTTCTTCCCACAAAAACCACGAGGGTGTGATTCTCCAGGAGAATCAACAGCATAACACTTTATTGTCCAGTTCTCATTTTATGCTATTGGCAACAATCCTCAGGTGGGCCTTGTACACCTAGCACCACACTGATTCAGTTCAGTTGGCTGTTAGAAGTTTAACTTCAGTTAACCCACCACACGACAGAGAGAGGGAGAGGAAGAGAGGGAGAGAGAGAGAGAGAGAGAGAGAGAGAGAGAGATTGGTGAGGGGAGTCCAGAATTACTTCAGTAACCTGTGCCTCTTTGTTCTATTTTCTGATGGAAAGAATTTATCTATTATGGCTATTTTCAGTAGCTTCATAGTAATACTCTTACATGGCCACTAAAAAATGCACGTGGAAAAGTCACCACATATTTTGAAAGAATAACATTTATCCGAGGAACTGAAAAATACAATTTCAAGGCAATCTTAGCATAGTTTAAAATGTTTTAATTACCATCCATGGCATGGTACAATGGAAAGAACATAGGTCCTAGAAACAAACTATATTTGTATTCAAATCTCACCTTAGCACTTTGGGTTCTTGGATGATACCTTCATTCTGAGTATTCCAATTACTATTCTTAGAGATGATGACAGGAGTGGTACCCATGCTAGTTATAGTGGGAACCCATTGGGACTATGGAGGTTGAGGACTTTTCACAGTGGTAGTAAGTATTACATAGTTTCTATGTTCATTGTCATTGTAAAAATTCTACAAAGCCACTAGGTATATACAAAATATAGTCTACAAAAGTCAGGAATGTGTCACTTACCTGGGATGTCACTGCGTCTAGTCTCACTGTTGGAATACAACACAGAAACTGAAAGAAGCAAATAATGGCTTTTGGTAGCAAACTGGATTCCACAAATATTTATATGAAGTTTTGAAAACTGGAGCTTTAGAGTCTCTTGAAAGCCCTGAGAAAGCCAGCTTGGCCTGGATTTTACGGCAGTGGTAAGAGCAGAACTGGACAAGGTAATGACACAGTTAGATATGCTCCCAATGAAAGTGACAGATTAGGATCAGAGAAGTGATTCATTGCAGACTCAGGGACTTAACAGTATAGTACTTGAGAGCTTTATACTGGGAATACACAGCTACAAACCCCAAAGAAGTGTGCAGATTTAGCTACATCAAATCATACCCATTAAAAAGTATATCTTTTGTAGATCTGAAAAGGTGAGAATGAATAAATATTTTCATAAATATCGATTAAAAATAAACATTGATATAAAATATGTGGTTATGCATAAACGTAACTATGTTTAATTTTTTATTCTCTATTTGAATAGTCAAAATATCACTCTATTCAGAACCCAGAAGGTTATTAGAAATGGAAATTTTAACAAAGAAATCTCTGCTGAGATGAACAAATACACTTAAATACAACTTGAGATAACAAAGGTTCATAATAAGTGGGATATTGTTCTTATGTGCTCATGGAAACCACAGTAAACAAATAGAACCAGGTTACCCGTCCTGCCTTTGATTGAAGGCGTAGGCATGCATAGAGTCCATGTGCAATATTTTCCACTAGGTTCTCTACTTGAATTAATCCAATTTGTTGAGATTTTGAGGAATCAAAAAAATGAACAATGATTTTTACAAGTTGCAAGGCACTTTAAGGAGAAAACACTTCTGTTGTTGCATGTATCTTGGTAAATGATACGCTCCTTTAGAGCCATGGAACAGATCCTAATTCCTGTTAAGCTCTTGTTTATAGAGACCCAGGCATGATGAGGGGGCTTGCCCCCCCCACTCCTGTCTACTTTGCTGCTATCCACTTGGCATACGTACAACCCTCCTCAGCAATAAAACCACAAGATATTTTGCCAAAATTCTCAAAAAGTAGCAAACTGCCCATGCACCCTCTGCATTGCATATTTTGCAGATGACATGTGTAGCTAAGTTCTTTTGGGTCAACATTCCTCTTTTATTATGTGGAGGGCCCTACTCAGTCTGCAAACAGTCATGCCACTGCTGTGGCTGCTAACCGGAGACAGTGCCGGGCCAGATCCAAGAAGTTTATTTATATGGAAAGTGACCAGTCACTTTTATTCTTGTTCTCATCATCATACTAACAAAGTAACAATGAAGAATTAACTCATGCATGTTGATTTAATTCCATAACAGAACAGAATATTCATCCATATTTTATGGATTTCTTGAATAAATTATAGGAATTTTGAGTGTATGTGGGGACTAAAGGCCTTGGTTAAGAGCAGGCCAAGGAAGTTATACTGGAGTTTCTTGGGGATTTATTCAAAGCTTTTTTTCACATGTCTACATCATTTCCAGTTCATTTGAATATGCCCTTGTAGGGATCTTTCTGTAGATCTTTCCTATGGCTGAGACCTTAGGCTGGTATTATAATTTAGAAATGAACCATATAAGTTCATCACATTCTTTCTCTTATTCCCCTATGATACTGTTGTATATCTTTATGAGAATAAAGAGGAAAAGGAACATTATTCTGTCTACTATATGTGACTTTGAACAAGAAAACATTATCCCAACCCTCACTTTCCTTATTTATGTTAAATGAGGAAAATAAAAACTTTTCTGTTCATATTGACATAGTAAAAGTAAAATGGTTAATTAGATTCAGAGCATGATGAAGATAGAAGGAGATTTAAGTCTCCAACCAGAAATCAAATTTGACAAACCAAGAGGATTTAACTGAATGTAATCTGGGCTAGACACCACGAGGTACAATGACATGTACAGTACTCTCTTGAACCTATATATTTTCAAGAGCAAGATATGAAATAATCAGTAAATAAAACATTGTTTCAAGTTAGTGCTAAAACTCTGGGTCAAAGTCAGGAATAATTATGGTAGGATGCATAAACAAAAACTCTTAAGAAAAGGCAGAGAGCATCATGGATGAGAGTCATGGAAATATGACTTGAGTTTGGTCTTGAAGGGAGCAAGGTGGAAAAAGTGGGATATGTTTCCAGGAACCACGTTGGTAGAGGTGGCAGGGTGAATTGAGAGCCCTATGTAATTTTCACATTATGCTAAAACTTAGAAATGGCCGTGTGTGTGTGTGTGTGTGTGTGTATTCATAGCTATATTGTGCTGAGAATATCTTTTCACAAGGGTTACAGAATAAGTAAGATAATTTGTATTTCTGGAAGAAGGATCATCTGAGTGAGAGTGTTGATTCTGTGTTACAATTTCCAGCGCATCCAGCAAAATTATAAGCACATCAGGAGAAACTGAACTCTCATTGATGAGTGGACTGGAAGTGTGGGATTCTCCACCAGGGCTCCTAGGTAGGGGAAAGTGATAGACCTGGAATAAGGACTTGGAGATGGGACTATGGAGAAGGGACGTGGAGATCATCACAGAACACCAGCTCTCCTAATTGTTTCCCCAAAGCAAGTTCCCCATTACATAGCCCTGAACCATTCCCTTTGGAAACTGGGAAGTCTGTATCTTTTCTGCTCTTCCTTTCCCCTAACCCTAACTGTGTTTCCTTAAATGTTGATGGAAGTTGAGTCTGGGCTGGTGTGATTAATACCAACCTGTCTGGAGTGCACCTACATCACTCCACGGTCTTCCCATTTTTCTTGGATGCTGAGAAAATGCTTTTCACAGCTATGATGACACAGCCAGAAATATCACCTTTTGAAGACATCATAACCGTGAGATATGACACTCTTTTGGCCGTTAGAAGGTTATTTGCTGTAGCTATTAAATACAGCCCTGTCACTCCCACTCACCTGAGCCATATTTCCTCCTTCAATAGATTATCCATAAATATAGGCTCAGGTACAAATAGAAATAATGAACATTCACAGCTGAAGAAGATATGCACAGCCAACTCCGGCTGAAGGGCAAGAGAACAATCCTTCCCTACAGCAATACTTCCCTGCAGGCTCAGCAGGAACCAGAGGCCAGGTCCCCTTGAGGGTCTCAGGGGCTCAAGAAAATGACTCCACTAGCTCGGTAATGCAGGGCAGCACCTCCTGAATGCCAAGGGTGCTCCAGGTGGCCACATGGCCACTTGGTCGCCCAGCCTACTTTGCTGTCACTTGATAATTAGAATGTGTTATTAGTTGTACCTTATCTACAATGTAATTTCAGCTCATATTACTATAGTTAGTAATGCACTGCATTTGTAGAGATGGTATAATTTCCATAGGACTAAATAAGCAGGTCATATACTTATTTAATTTAAATAATTTTATAGATTCTAATCGGATGCTTTATTGAATGTCTTCTGTGTGCACATCACTTTCTTAGGAACTGGCAACATATAAAAATACAGATATATGAAAACAATTTAGTAAGAAACTAAGGGCAAAATTTTCACCCTCATTCAAGAGAGAGAGAGAGCAATATTATAATTAAATGAGATTGTGTAGCAACCTGTACTTTTTGTAGCACATTTCTATGTGCTTAGCAATTCCTCAAGATTGGTAGGACTTACCTGGGCTCTGGGCAAGGGAGAACTTCAAAGGGTGTTTTTCTCAGCTATAAAATATGGGCTATTGGAGGATATGAACAGTAGAAGAAAAAGATGGAGATACCCCTGACATACAGTATATGGAGATATTTGCTGGAAGGCAAATATCTGAATTCAAAAACGGCTCTTGAGACATTAAAAACTGATAGAAATAGCCAAGGAAAATACAATATGGTAAGTAATTGGCAGATTTGTGTGCTATTGTGATTTCCAAGGATGATCTACAAATCCAGAAATTTCCCTTATTCACAAGTGCTTATGTCCTGTATCCTGAAAAATATTCTTGATCCAGTGAAGTCAAATTCACAGGAAAAAAGCATGGAGTTCCTGGAATTAACATCATTTCATGGCTTAAAATAGGTCTGTCTACCACAGAGAAAAAAAACATTAGCCCATCTATGATTTTTTTTCTTGCTTAATTCACAAAGGTGAAACATTTGATTAGAATGACATGCCTCACAGTCTTGTTGACTATAATGGATTTTTTTCACATATTAATTTCACAAGTTCATATTTTCCATTGGTTAAATATTGTCATGTAGAAATACATTTACTTTAAGAGTCAAGTGCTATTAATTTTGTGACACTAGAAGTATGATATGTAACCTAAGTGTTTTATGCATTTTGTTCTGTGTCCAGATCTTTAGTGCTTCATCTAGCTTGAAGCTATGGCATGCACTAAAAATTCAAATGCAGAGAGAGAGAGAGAGAAAGAGAGAGAGAGAGAGAGAGAGAGAGAGAGAGAGAGAGAGAGAGAGAGTAAAAGACAGAGCCAAAAACAGAGACAGAGACAGACGAGAGATTGATTTTTTCACTTGATTTTGGTCTTGGTTTGAGACATACCAGGTTCAAAGCCATACATTGCCTTTCAATTACCAATAAAATAAAAGCTGAAGTTCTCAGCACAGTCTCGAGGGCCCTTCCCCATCTGACCCTGATTACCCCTTACTTATGGTCAGTTGTTTTGTTCTCTCAGGCCATGTGCCTTCTTGTTGTTCTCCAAAGATGCTCAGTCTATTTCTGGCCCACAGCCTTTTCCCTTGATGCTCCCCTCTGTCTGGAGCACCTCTCGGACAATTACCCCCTCAATCCCTTCCTATCTCTGCTCTAAGACCACCTTCTCAGGCAGCTCCTCTGAGATTGTTTTCTTGTCCTTGCTGGCCCATTGTCTTACCTTATTGTGCTTTATAGGAACTAGCAAGACTTAATTATTTCACAATAGTGCACACACATTCAAATATACTAATATATATAAAATGTACTGCATGTAGTATATAACATACTAATAGTATATAGTAATAATGTACTAATAGTACATAAGACAGTGTTTTACAATATCACACATTTATTTGTTATTTGTTTAGCTTTTCTGTTATCCAAATGGAGATGTCAGTTCTATAAAGGGATGGGTTATATTTTGTTTTTAGTTGTAACTCAGGTACATAATAGATAGTGATTAAGTACTTATTGAATGAATAAATAAAGTCAGTAAAATAGTATTTCTTGGCTTACTTATTTACTTTATTCATTCACGATTGCCTTCATAAATCTAACAAGCCTAGGACCTAGAATATTAGCAGAAAGTCTTATCTGCCTATATGGATCCTTCCTCTATTACACACATTGCCACTTTAGCTAATTCAATATCATATGTATTCTGAGTTTGTGGTATGATTTTCTACCTTTTAAAGTATGGTTTTATTATATGTAATTATGTATCTAAAATTTTATAGTGTTTGGAATATATTGTTTCATTTTATGTTTTGAGTGTCATTTAAAAAGTACATTATATTTCATGTACTATGGACTTTTTCTCAGTTTTATATTTTTAAGCTTCATCATTATCATTTTGAAACTATTTTACTTTTATATTTTGATGCATTATTTTATGGATGGCCATTTTCTTTCATTTTCACAGTTAACGTGGCTGTATTCCTATTCATGACTCTACCACAATTTATTTTCACATTGCCCTCAAATGGGTGTACTAGGCTGATCCTCAATCGAGAGCTGAAAACCTCTGAAACAGTCTTTAAAAATTTTGTCAAGGCCACTAAAACATCTAATGGTAACAAGGGCTTGGATTCCTTACTGAGGACCCTTTCCAATCCATGAAGACCTGCTCAGGGCATCTCGAGTGCAATGTTCTGTCTTCAGCTGAAAACTGCACAGGTTCTGCAGTTTCTTGCCTCTTTTCCTTAGAGGCAGCCTCTTAGCTGTTCAGAACCAACTCCCTTCTACAATGTTACCTGGGAGTCCGTCTTTATTTATGTTCCCCAAGCAAATGTGATAAAGTAAGAAGTACATTAGTGACTAGGCTTGTGGAATTTTAAGTGAAGTCCCCTGAAGTCTTGGTGGAAGCATCTTTGTTTTCAGATAGACTCAGGAGTAAGAGAGCTGGACTCTGGCCCCTGGATTGCTCTTCTCCAATATCAACTCAACTCCGTAGTCATGGTTCTTTCTTTGACAGTAGTACTGCTGTTTTATTCAGAGGTCTACTTTTTCTTTAGAAATATTCTCTTCCATGAAACACAGCCCAGTTCGTAGCCTTCTCTCGACTTCCAGTCTTGTTTCTTGAATTACGAGAGACGATCTCTCCCCAGCGTGATTGCCAAGACCGGAGAATATGTGGATCCTCCCTTACCTGCTCAGAACTCCAGAGCATTTCGTTCTTGTGCTTATGTCAGAAACCATTCCAATTAAGGGGACAGGTGCTTCCTTCAAACTGCACATCAAGCATCAGCCTCCTGTATAGTCAAGATGAATTCTCCAAGTTTCTGAAATAAATGGTTTAAATTAGGGATAGATTTGCGACTGAACGCCAGAGAGCCTATAACTGGTCTCCATGGAGTAGACTCTCAAGTGATATAATTGGAGGCAAAAATGATCACATAGAATATCTACTCAACTTTGTAAAGCAAGTGATATTGTTGGGAAGCATGAGCATCAACCCAAAATTTTGGAGATTAATTTTATAGTGTGCATTCTTAAGGTGTTCGTGGATATTGACCTACGTATTCATTTGTGGAAACATGTTAAAAGAGAGTGTTTCAAACATAAGAAAACTTCATACAGGAAGATATTAAGTAGAGTTTTACATAGATTAACAATCAAAATGCCTATTACAATAATAAAAATTAATTATGGTAGTTCTATTAAAAGAATAGTACTAATCTTAAAGCTCTTTTGCTGACTGAAAAAATTGATTGTTATGCTATATGGACAAAAGTAAATTACATGGTATAATCATTATTGTACAAAACAACCTCTTCCCCTCACTTTCTATGCTATGAAACAAAGTTGGTAGAAATGCTATAAAAAATTAAAAGTGGTGGAATTATATCTGCATTCTTGTCTTCAAATTTTTCCACATTGTCCTTTGGAGTACATATCACTCTTGCAGGGAGAAAAAAACTAAAAGAAATCAAACATGACACCTTGTCAATTATGAATACAAATAAAAGATATACAGTGAAGAGTGAAAAAACTCAACCTCAAAGAGCTTTAAACTGCCGCCTTCCCTGCATAGGTCTCTCACCCTGTTGAGATCAGAGCAGGGAAGCTCTTTCTAGCTGCCTGTGAAACACGCACAGATCGAAGACATAAAATAATTTACTCCATGGTGAAAAGTGCACTTTCAAATAAGATAGAATTGAGAGATCAGTTAATGTGTATAAATGTATTTAAAACAATGTCTGGCACATAGTAAATTCTTTTCTTTAAAGTGAGCTATTATTATTATCATTTTTGTTATTCAGCATATGACATTGACTAGGTAGCTATCAATTTAAGAAAATAAAATATATTATGATAAAACTCTGAATATTATGTCTCACATGAAAACAACCTCAAATAGATTAGCAATCAAAATGCCATAAAATTAATCAATAATCTAACTAGAAGAAAATTTAAGGCCACTTCTAAATTTCTTTATCAGCATAATACCAATCATAGAATACTTTTGGCATTAGAACACTTATAGCAAGCATAAACAATTAAAATTTTCTCTGAGATGGAAGTTGGAAGAAATGACGGTCAGGATAAACATTTATAAAACTAGGATTCATTTTCACAAATTTTAGCATGTCATGGTTATTTTTCTGAATTCCTTCCTCATTACAAAAGAGTTAATAAGCTTATGAAAAAGCGCCATAAAATCTGTAAAAAAGAGGCATTCTATTCCAATAAAACACAGAACAATGACAAAGACAGGAAAATAAAGTATGTATATAATTATAGACACACATTTTTAATTTGTATATTCACAATATATACAAATAGAATTTGTTTTATCTTTATTAGAAATTACTGGTATTGTATAAGAATTAAAACAACACAAAATACCACTATTTTTCTAAAATGGAATGTCAAAGATGAAAATAAGATAATATCTATTTTTATAAAAGACAAACAAAATTTCATAATAAGAGAAACAATAGTTAATAACTGTGTATCATAATCTTGAAAGTATGTACTTAAAGTACAAGGTAAACAAAAAAGAGTATTGTAAAAAGGAGAAACAACTGGATGATAGCAAGGAAACATCTTTTCAATATCTAAGAGAAACTAAATGAATCAGATAGCATAAATGAATAAATGTTAAATATTAAATATTTTTGAAGCAATGGAATAGGTAATTTAGGAAATTATTTTAACTTTTCCCTACTTCTTATCTTTATCTTCTATTTTGCTTATTATTTGTATATATATTCATATATATATATATATATATATATATATCCTTTGAGTTTCTCATGTAAGGGAAATCATGCAATAGTTAAGCTTGTGTGTTTGATTTATTTCACTTAACATTATATTTTCAAATTGCATCAATTTACCTACAAATTCCTCCTTTATCTTTCTTTATGGTAGAGTAGTACTCCATTGTGTATAAATACCACATTTTCCTTCTCTATCCATCTGTCATATATGCTGTTTCCAAGATCCAGCCATTATACATCGTTGGTTTTAATCATGGGTATACAAGTTTTCCTATAGTAAAACGATTTTAACTTTTTTGGGGAAGGAGGATAATTGGTGTGACAGTTAACTGTGTCAAGTAAGAAATGTCCAAATAATTGGATGGGCATAGCTCTGGCTGTGTCTGAAGGGATTTACTGGAGACAGAAGACCCAACCTGGGTGTGAGTGACAGCAAATAACAGACTGGCAATCTGAATGGAACTGGTGGGAACTGAAGCAGGAAGGCCGCTTCTGTTTCCTTGGAGGAGATCCAGTCTTCACCTCTGTCTTGATGTGGTCAACTGGCTTCCAGCACAGACTCTTCAGTCTCCAGCATAGACACTTCCACTTCCTGGCATGCACTGGGGCGGGACACTAGAGTGAGTTTCAGGTCTTTGACATTTCACTGAATCCTTCTGATTTCCAGCCCTTTATACATTCTTCCACACCTGACACCGTGGGATGCCACTGTGAGCCCACCTTATAAATCTTTATGTATTTTAATGTGTTATATTAAAACTGCTACTCTAGTGAGCACTGTGATATGGCCAGGTTAAATGGAATTTCCATTTTTAGTTTTTTGACTAATCATCACACTGATTTCCATAGTGGTTGTACTAGCCTACATTCACACCAAATATGTAGAAGACTCCCGCCACATCCTCACCAGCATTTGTTATTATTAGGTTGTTTTGTAATAGCTATCTTTTCCTGGGATAAGATAATATTTCAATTAGCTTTATTCCCTCTTCTCTAATGTTGAACATTTTTTTCATGTATTTACTGGCCATTTGTAGCTCCTCTGAGAAGTGTATGTTCATTTCACTGATCCATTTTTTACTGGATCTTTGTTTTGGGAAGTTTAATTTTTTGAGTCCTTTATGTATTCTAGATGTTACTCTACTGTCTGAGAGATTCTCAGTATTATTTTTGTATCATTTGGGTTCTGTTTCGAAAGTTCTTGCCTGTGCCGTGTCTTCAAGAGTAAAACCTGTTTTATCTTGCAGCAAATTGAGGCCTTTTGCTTTAACATTTAGATCTTTGATCCACTTTGATTTTAGTTTAGTACATGGTGAGATATATGGACACAGTCTCAATCTTCTGCATGTGGATATTTAATTTTCTCAACATTATTCATTAAAGAGGCTATCTTTTTTCCAGTGCATGTTTTTGGCCCTTTTGTCAAAGATGAGATGGTTGCACATATCTGGGGTTGTTTCTGCTTCCTATATTCTGTTTCATTTTTCCTTATGCTATCTGAATATAAGCATTATTTTCATGGAATTTTATAGAATACTCTCCTGGAAAATTACTGTTGATATTAAAATTACAGAAATCACCTTGGTTTATTTTATGCTTATGAGAAATATATCTTTTTTATATATAACAGGAAATGGAGTGAGGAATCCTTTGAAAATAGATACCGAATTTGTGAGTAATGATATTTTTCTGTTTTATTTTATAAGGGGAAAATATTAAACAGTTTATATATTAAATTCTTCCTTAAAAGACATGAAAATGTTCAATTAATTAAATGCTAATAATCAGTTGGTTCAAAAAATTAAGTATCAAATTAAATTAAAATCAAATAATTAACTCTAGTAGAAACATGGAAAGAGTGCAGTGTGCTACAAAATTCGTTTCAGCTCCCCCCTCCTTCCAGAAGAATGTGAGAGTACTGCTCATGATTAGGGGAAATCACATACTCACATATGAATATAAATTAGTTAAAGCTCATAGTAGAGTGTTTGGCAATACATAAAGTACTTAAAATTATAATATGTTTTGACAGAGAAGTCTAATTTTTAGGAATTTGTTTTGTTTTGTTTTGTTTTTTGAGACACTGTCTTGCTATGTAGTTCAAGGTGGCCTTGAACTCACTGTGTAGTGCAGGCCGGTTTTAAACTTGGGGCAATTCTCCTGCCTCAGCTTCATGAATGCTGGGATTACAGGCATGGACCACCATGCCCAGCACCAGGGGCACTGCCCCATTATGGTCTCTCCGGATGTGCTTCAGCCTTGTCCCACTGAGGCACTGGACAGCAAAGGAATTTACTCATCAAGTTTTACCTCTCCCTTATAAGAGTTTACCCCAGTGTATTGGTAATTTTTAACTGCCCTTTGAGTGCATGGGGATGGGATCCTGGAGGCAAATCCTCAGGCAGACAGAGCTCAGTGTGCTGCAAAGGGGAGGCTGCTGCAGTGCTATGCACCACAGCTGAACTCCTATTGGCTCTCTGGGATAGATGGGATATAGAGTATTGGCCACTTGCGATACCTGGTATTCCTGGATTTTTGTAACCACATCTCACTGGTATCAAGATGCACCAGCAAAGACACACACCAAGCACTGGTCTTGGCTCATTCTGTTTGGAAGGTTTTTGCCTTTAGCTATGCACTTAGGCGCTCTCTTTCACTTTCTTTTGCTATCTGGTCAGTTGACCCTCTTCCAGAAGCAGCTTTCCATGACTATCTTCTAAACAGCAGTAACACTGACTCAGTTGTTTCCTGTTTCTTTTGTCCTTCCATTGAGCTAGTCATCACCTGATAAGCCACATGTTTTTCTTTACCTTTTAACAATTTCACACTATCAGGTTTTGTTTTGTTTTGTTTTGTTTTGTTTTTTTACGGGGATCGTACTCACAACCTTGCACCTTGCCAGGCAGGTGCTTAAGCCACTCTCAGCTTATTCTTTTTGTTGCTGTCATTATTTCTTCAGCATTTAGACTAGTGTAGCCATCTTATTACTTCTTAATAGTGAATTTGAAAAGAATTAATGAGTGCACAAGTGAGCAAAGGATTCATCTTCCAAGGGAAGTAGAGTAAGGTAGAGCATATTTCCTCAAGTCAGTTTCCTCCTTTGCTGTTTTCTTCTCAGTAGGGACCCACTTATTAATCATCCATGAGCCTCAGCAGTTTACTCACACCTACTGAGTGCTGTACAACTGACCTTCTGGAGCATAGCCTTCGACCTGTTTAGCTGTGCAGTATCTGCCAATATTTACCCTGGTAGTCAGGTACCAACTTTTCAAAGCTGTCTGCTCCCAGAGATGTCTGCTTTCTGGAAGTACAGGTGGACTGGAGCTCAAGCCAATATGACCCGCCCCAGGCTGGCAGTTCCCAGAGTACAGGGCCTGTGTTCTCCGTACATTCTTGAAACAAGTTTTGATTGAATCTGTGCTTGTCTCCTTGTCAGGCCACAGGAAAGAACCTGTGTGTTGGCATTTAGCCTCGTAGCCCAGACTTTTTGACAACACATCCTCCCAGAAGCCAAGAGCGAATCATCCTTCCATCTGCACCTTTCCCAGTTTTGCTGGCCCTGGATCCCTGCCCCAGCCTCCACCCTGCATCACTGGCATGACTGCTTATGAAACATGAGGTCCACCCACACCTCTCTTCTTTCATGATTTATATGAATTAATAATAATGCTCCACACTGAGAGGTGATTGTATCTTTTCACTGAAGAATGTACAGTGTTTAGAAATGTGGCTTGGCAATCCATCCTGAGCACCAGGGGACACCAAAGGTCACTGATTTATCCAGAAGAAGGAAATGAGTATAAGACTGAAAGTGTCTAAGGAACTGCAAAGGGAAAGGGAAAGGGAGCTGCTGAACTGAAATGTCTCTTTAAACCAGTGGCATTTACTCACATGTAGTGACTTGTACTTCTATTTGTATCTGTACTATTGTATCTTATCACATTTCACAGATAACGACTGCAAACTTAGGTAAACATAAAGATCCAATTTCTGAGGGATTATATTCCACTTTAGTTTTAGTTGTAAGACAATTTTCAAGACTTTGCCAGAATTTGTTTTTTTTCTAGATCGCTTATACTGAATTCTGTTTTCAACATTCATCACATGAAAAGATTAGAAAACAAGTATCTCTGCAGTTGTTATGCACTATACTTAAATGATGTAAAGAAATCTTCTTTATTTTTATTTTTATTTTTTAAGTAACAGGAATTGAACTCAGGACCTCACTCTTGCCAGGTAGATGCTATGCTGCCGAGCTACATCCCTGGTCGTCCTCTACATTTAACCATATGTTTTAAAGTCTTTTCCTAATATAGCCAAGTAATAAACTTTCAGTGGATTTCTGTATATGGTCATTCTCAAATAATTTGAGGTTGTGCAAAAATCATTTCATGAATTTTTTTTTGTACCAGGGATCGAACTCATGACCTCACATTTGTCAAGCAGGTGCTTACTCTGCTGAGCTAAAACCCTGACCCCATTTCATGAATTTTATTATTCCCTGGCTTCATTCAGGCAATAGTCTAACATCTTGATACTTATGCTAAGTTTGTGACAACTATTAAGATGCAACTTTGAGAATAAGCATTTTCTCAGTGTACTGTAGCTTTAAAATCACAAATATCAAATCACACGAAGTGATACATTATTGAATTATTAATATTACCTATTACCTACATTCTAACTTTTGTTAGAATATCATTAGTTTTTTTTTTCCGCTTCCTTACCTTTCACCATATGCAATTCACTGATACCTACAATTAAGTGTGAAGATTATGCTTGAGCATTTGAGACATACATAATGAATCAGATGTAAGCTTCCCTTTTAAGAAGTTTAATTCCACTCCTTTTTCAGAGACATGGTTTATTGCATCCATGAAAGCCTCTGTGTATGGAGCTCACAACTAATAATAAAGCAACCTACCAATTATGCTTATTTTGTACTATTTTGCAGGTATTATATAATTGCATTCTCATGGCATTCCTGTAAAGCTTCTTATGATCCTTAGCATATCAAGCAACTAAGAAGTCATCCTTCTTTGGCTTCATCAAGGGAGTCTGAATTCTCTTTTTCTATATTGTGATGTAGTTGTATAAACCCGGTCTCACTCATTTGTTTGTATATTTATTGGCAAATTATTTTTGATTCCTTACTTTATACAGGGAAATAAATCAGGGGGTAGGCTAGGAGCTACAGGAATTGCAGAGGGAAAAAAGATTGAAACCTTTTCCCTGACATTCAACACACAGTTGTATGTATTATTAGTGTTGTGCACTTTCAAAACAATGACATTCTAAAATCTTAGTGACTCAATATGATACAAGTGAACTTCTCACTATCATGTTCAGTGAGTTATCTTCCAGCTGGAGAATTTTGGAATCAGACTCCTTTCATCTTGTGATTGCAATGCCACTTTGCAATAGTGCCCTTCTTTCCTAGACAGTCAGTGGAAAAAAAGAGACACAAGATGGGCCAGGCCAGGTGGACATGATCCTATTCCATTGGCCAGAATTTGGTACGTAGCCCTGTGGAATTTCAAGAGTGCCTGCAGAGTGTATGTAATCTTTCTAAGTGCTGAAACAGAAATGGATAAGAACAGTTATCCTCATCCATGGGAGAAATCTCCAAAGATCCATCCATATAATATGTGGTAGTCAAAGGTTAAGATCTCCACATGATTTGCTTCATCTCCTTGAGTTTTCTGTGACTCTCTGTGGAGTAGAAACCAAGAAACACAAGTTTTCTGCTCTCTAATTTCCACATACACCCCTCTCACCACATATTCCTGATGTACTTGGTATGAGAAGGACAGTGTGATATCTGTAAATAATCCTACCTGCAAAGTATCCCAGCAGTAATAGGATCCTTCTGGGCAGCCCTCATGAAGACTCCTTGTATCAAGGATTAAGAAGTTCTAGACAAGGTACCTCTGGGAGAAATTATCTGTGCACTATTTTGGTCACTCCCTTGAACATTTTTTCCATGGTGACATCTGAGGTTGGTGTGGGAGATTGTCCTCTTTGACAGTGGCTTGACATTTGATACCTATTTTCTGCTCTTACAAGTTTGGGAGCTCAAAGGTTATTTTAAGTCTTAAGCAGCCAGTTTTCTTTTTCAGTAATTTTTTTCTCAAAAAATGTGATATACTTTGCTTCCAGTGGTTTCATGTGCTAGTAGCCAATCTTTCATCTGTTTTCTAGTGATGATTCTTAAACTTGAATTATTTCTTCTCCCTTCCACATGATGCTCTCTCTAAACTAAATGGACAGCAGACTTGAGGGTGGAGTTGGAGAATACAATCCCCTTAGTGAGATGTTTAGTAATTGCCTAAATTAGATTGAGTTACAAATGAAAAATTTAATTGCCCCACCCTGGTAAGCAAGTTTTCCTTTATAAACAAAACACAACAGAAAAGAACAAGCACAAAGCAAAAATCAAAAAATGCTAGCAAACTTTAAACCTAGGATATTCGCTAGTAAATGAAGTAATAACTGGAGGAAAGATGCATTTGTTTCCATGCCTCTTACTTGCAGTGGGAAGGGTGAAGCCCACTTACATCAGGTGAATTTGTTGAAAGTAGGAATTAGAGATTAATTGAATAATTTTAGAATTCATTCATTCTCATTTATCATCACATTGCAGCATCCTGCAAGCCTATAAAAAAAAGAGGTAGGAACTTATAGAAAAGATTGAAATGAAATTAAATCTTTGAAAATCCAATCATTTGGATTAGTAATTCACAAACAGGAGACTATCTTTCCTCAGTCTGGCCTCCATGCATCCAAATGCTTCCTCTGTTAAATTTCCTTAATCTATCCATTAGTCATTTGTTTGCAGTTAGGTAGACAACAGGCTTTTGAAGCATAAAACTTGAAGGTCTTATCATTTAAAAGTGCATTATAAAATAAAATTCATCTTATGAACAAGCTATAAATCACATGCACTTGCTTTGGAATGTAGTCAAGTTCATCAGTTGAATGTTTCCAAAGGGAAACACAGTCCCTGGTCAGGGTTCTGGGGAAATGTGGGTTTGGTACATGGGTTTATGAAGATATAGGCAGAAGTGACTGAGGTCATGTGAATTTGACATTTCTCTTGAAATGTTCCTAGAAATAGGCCTATTGTTTTTGGAAAACATGCAAACAGTAGAAAGAATACTAATTTCAAAGTTGATAGGTTTATATTCAGACCAAATCTGCAATTCATGAGATAAATAACCCTAAGCACGTTACCTAACCTCCTCCTAGATCATTTTTCTCATCTGTAAATTGTTGGATAATGATGACACATTCTCCATGGCATTATTAGAAGGATCAAATGGACTAATGAGTGGGAAAGCACTTTTCAAATGGCAGAGCAGTTTGAAATGTAACGTGTTATTGTAATTGGCCCTCAAAAATGCTCTTTGATAATAATGGTAAGTGTCTAATAACATTATTCCTCCCTGAAGGATTTCGTGCATGGAGCATCAATTCCACAGGAATTGACGGCACCCTCTCCTATTCACCTCACAAGATTGTTGGTGAGTGGCTGCAGGACTTGCCTTGTGCTGGCACCGTTTTTCTAGGCAGTATGTTACTGTAGAGAACTTTATTCTGTGACACCGTCATGGGCAAGAAGATGGTGTCCTTGGAGCTGTGTGGAAAGAGGAATGTGCTGAGAGTTTTAATGTGTGCTTTCCTTTCTTCATCATTCTTTTCACACATTTGTGACTTCAGCAAATATCATGGAGATCCTATAGCATATCAGGCACCATGCTCATCTTTCACAACTGTGAAGTTGGATGTTTTAATCTCACCCCATAATAACAGAAACTCAAGAGAGTCACTGCATTTCTTATTGTAGCCATTGACTCAGCTGCCCATGATGATTAGTGCCACAGTGTCTTCCTTACAGCTTTTATTAGAGAAGGGTTTAGAGACTGCTTCCCAGAAACAAAAGAACCAGACAATTAGGAGGCCCTAGTATATTGTTAGCATTTCTTGAAGTACTGTTGGTGTGTGGCATGGCCTCTGTGCTCGGGTACATACAGCCACCAAGGAAAGCCAACCATAAAGAAAGAGAAATTGGTCATAGCTTAGTGACATTTTGTGGAATGCCAAAAACTGAACCAAAGAGACTTTCATGGTTTCTGTGAAGTGAAGGCCAGGGGAAAAAAAGATGAGAAAGTGAATTCAAGAAGAGCAGGAGTAGGTGTGGGAAGATGAGCATGGTGTCTGGGTGAAATCTTTGACAGGCTGTCTCCCAGAAGCAGGCTGGCAGGGCAAGGCACGTCTGGTGATTACTCTGGGAATCTTGGTACAGGACAATGAGGCAGAATTAGCCTTGCTAGTGATATTAGCATTTATACCACACTTTGTTTTCAAAGTACTTTACAATGGTTAATTATATCCCTGTGAATTAGGTCAGCATTGTTATTTCTCTCTCACCCTAATAATCCCCTCTCCTCCTCAGCCAGCACAGGCCCTTATTCATCCAGTCAGCATTCAGCCATCAGCTGGGCGTTTCCCCATGAAACAAAGCATTGACCTGAAATGGCAGAAGCAGGACTGAGCAAGTGATACTCTATCATTTTCTTCTTTAAAAACTAAATACAGTCTTATTTATTATATCTTAGCCTGTGGAGGAGCTCATTCTAATATTTCTACAGTGTAACTTTCACACCTTCCCTTTGTTGTAATTAGAGGCAGGCGCATCAGTTATTTTCATACTACATAGACTTTAAAGACAAGCCCCTCAAGGATGAATGTCCCAGGGAGGTGTTTACTGGCATGGCTTCTGCCTCCTATTATTTTAGATATGACTTTGCTTAGCCATCCAGTGTTACAAACATCAGAACTCATCTCTAGAAAAGGTGAATAATAATGTATGGCCTGCTTCCCTCCAGGTAAGTTCTTAAGGTGACATAAAAAATCATAATTAATGGAAGGATATATGGCCAGTCTTTTTGGGTAGCAATATTTTCATGACTAAAAGATGCCAAACACACTGCTCCACCATCTCTTTACTTATCACTGAACAAGTACAGTCATTGATTATGATATTTCCTTCACTCCAACTGTCTCTTGATTTTGGAATCCTCTCCAACACGGCTGTCTAAGCCAGCGCTGGTCACTGTTTGGAGTTGGGACAGGCAAGAAAAACATTTTCTAAACCCAAATCTCAACCCCTTTTGCTTTTTCTATGTATTTTATGTTACTTTGATTAAATTATATCTACACAGGGCAATATAGGTTTTAGAAAGTAAACAGTGTCATTTAGTCCTCTCGTTATCTCTAAAGTAAAAGTCTTCCTAACTAGTTTGTTTATGTACTCTGATAAATATTCTTTTAGAAAATAAAATTAATAAATATCTTAAGGTTATATCAGACTGATTGGAACTTTAAAATTCTTAACAGAAAATTCAATTAATTGTAATTCTTGGAATCCCTAATTTAATCTTTTTTTCTACATCCAATGCCAAGTGAACTCTATGTTAGCAAAACATACTCTTGAGTCTAGCTGAATTTAATCTAGGTACTCATGTGACTTCACCATGTCCCAAATATCAGCTTCTGTTTTCACTGTAAGAATGCATTTTTAGTTTGACTTAAGCCTGAAAAGGCAAATAACCAGGGTAAGTGGAAGGGAAATTTTTCCATTTTTGGAGAGGATGGCTGGGTACAGTTTAGGCAGATGAGACATAGTGAGTAGAAATTGTAGGATATATAATCCATTTTCTAATTTTCCAATTAATGGTATATCACATGAAAGTGGTAGATCATTGTACTGAACTATTGATAACAAACCTGGTATATCTATTCTTCCTTTCTGTGGTGTTTTTACATTATAGAAAGAAAGAGAATCTTCTTTCCAGACTCCATTTGCTAAAACTTGGGTAAGAGTTTCTCAATGACAGTCATCTAGAAAGAAACAATTACTTGTGAGTAATTTTGACCAGATTCATGAATTGATGACGTATTTAAAATAATTTCTCAAAGACATTTAGAGAACCACTTGGTTTACCACTGAGAACAAATAGATATAGTACAAACTTCTCAGGGAATTTTGAGAAATGAAACAGCTTTCTAGAGGGTTTTTTAAGTTTTCTGCTTTGATAGCTCAGATAGGATCTTTAATAACATCTTGCCCAACCTGGGCTTCCACATTATTTTAACAGTTAAGCTCCTTTTTCTGACTTAAGCTCTGTGCACTAAGAATACTTTTTTTTTCTTTTTGTACCAGTGATCAAACTCACAACCTCGGGCTTGCAATGCAGGTGTTTATGCTGCTGAGCTAAATCCCCAGCCCCTATACTTCTTGGCTAAACTCTAACAAATATAAGTTAAAAAAAACCTGTGAGTTCTTCTAGGGTAATAGTACTTTAAGGACCAAACTGTCAAACTGATTCTCTGATATGATCATAATACAAGGTAGTAATAACTTCAATTCAAGCAATTCAAGTGCAAGATGGGTCACAGAGGGTCAAGGTATACAGTAGCCCAAGGTATGCACCTTGGAAATCATACGGGGAAATTTTAATAAATCTGCATACCTTAAACACCCTAAATCTAACAGGCTTCTCTTCCAAGAAGAAACATTACTACTTCTTTTACTGTCTGACCTTTTACAGTGATTTCAGCTGAGATATACAGCTTGCAAAAGACTGATGATTTTATGACCCACTCACCATGTTACTTTGCCTTTAGATTAATAATTAAACTCAAATTATGGTTAAATCCAGGAGAATAAGATAAATCATAGTTTTTGAGTGGAAAAAACGTTCTATATACACAAAAAATTCTGATTTTTTTCAGTTTACAGTAGCTTATGTATGAGAATAGATTATGGCTGTAATGTTTAATTGCAGCTGAGGAAACACAATAGAAAGTCATAAAAAATAAAAACAATGATACAGAGTTTCAAAACAGTACATAATTATTAATAATGTCAATATATTGCATATTGCTATCTTCAAAGTAGTTGATCAGATTACAAGATGTAAGCATCAACATTAATCAACCAATATAAACACAAACCAGTCTTTTTAATGAACTAAAAGAAATTAGTAGTATAATTACATTAGCTGCCATATATATATATACATATATATATATATATATATGTATATATGTTTTTTTCTTTTCTCTTCCTTCATTTCTGCTTTTCTCCATTCCAGTTCTTTCTTTGTGAGCAATTTCTTTCACTTTCTCAGTGTGTGTTGCAGATTTTATATCTTATTTACCCTTTCAGCTTTACACTCTTGACACTAGGGAGACAAGATAATGCTTACACACGTGAGTTTGACTTATTTAACTTACGAGTATGGTCTCTAGTTACATCCATTCATCTATTAAAACCTTGAGTTTATCCTTCTTCATAGCTGAGTAGTACTTCAGTATATTAAAATACAACATCTTTTTTATCCATTCCTCAGTTGATGGGCATTTGGGTTGTTTCCAACATTTAGTTATTACAAATTGTGCTGCTATACACATGGGTGCATGTATTACTTTGGTATGATGTTTCTTAATCTTTTGGAAAGATACTCAGAAGGGGAATATCTAGGTCTACTGGGACCTCTAATCCTAGATTTTTTAAAAGAATCTCCACACTGATTTCCACAATGACTATACCAGTCTACACTCCCATCAACAGTGGACAAGTGGTCATTTTTCTCCACAGCTCCTCCAGTATTGGTTATTGGTTGATTTCTTGATGATGATCATTCTTTCAGGGGTGAGGTGGAATCTCAGTGTTGTTTTAATTTACATTTCTTGAAAGATCAATGATGTTGAACATTTTTTGATATATTTATTTTCCATTTGTATTTCTTCATATGAGAATTATTGACTCATCTCAGATGCCCAGATTTGAAATAGGACTTTGAATTTCAGGGGGTGGGGGTGTCCATTTTTTTATCAATTCTTTATATATTCTAGATAGAAGCCCTTTGTCTGAGAGACAGTTGGCTAAAATTTTTTCCCAGTTTGTGAGTTTTCTTTTAACTTTGTTAGTGATTTCTGTTGATGTGCAGAAACTTTTTAGTGACATTAGATTGCAGTGGTTGATTCTTTGAAGTACTTCCCATGAAATTTGAGTTTTGTTGATGAATTCTTTGTTGCTATGATGTATTACTTTTATTGATTTGCATATGTCAAACCATTCCTGCATTCCTGAAATGAATTCCACTTGGTCATGATGCAAAATCTTTTGATGATTTGCTGCATTCTATTTGCTAGTGTGTTAGGAGTTTTGCATCTATCTTCATTAGAAATATTGGCCTATAGTTCTCTTTTCTGTTTGGGTCTTTCCCTGTTTTTGGTGTCAGCGTAATTTAATACTTGTCTTCAGGAATGAGTTAGAATTGCTTCCCTTTCTATTTCATTAAAGAATTTGAGGAGGATTGGCATTAAATCTTCTCTAAATTTCTTGTAGAATTCAGCTGTGAATCCATTAGTACCTGGGCATTTCTATGTTGTTAAACTTTTTATTATATTTTCAATTCCATTAGCTGATATTGGTTTACTCAGAATTTTTATATCATCTTGATTCAGCTTTGATATATCATGCATTTCTAGGAAACTGTCAATTCCTTCTGTGTTATCAAATTTATGATAATAGATTTAATATAAGTAGGTATTGATGATCTTCTGTAGTGATTTCATGCTTTTCATTCCTTATTGCATGAATTTGAGTTTTTTCTTTCCTTTTACTTGATAAGCTTAGCTAGGGATTATCAATTTTATTTATTTTTTCAAAGAACTAACTCTTCATCAATTCGTTGTATTATTTTCTTAATCTCAATTGTGTTCATTTCTACTCTGATAGTTATGATTTCCTCTTTTGTATGGGCTTTGTTACTGTTGCTTCAGGCTTTTCCAGGCCACAAGACCTACCTGTCTATAGTGTACACCCCAGCCAGGACCCTACTATGTAACTGGGAGTTCTCACAGGCCCAGTTGGGTTTCTCCTGGTTTGCCTCATTGGCACTTTGGTCAGCCCATCTGGTGTTCTCTGTATGGAAGGATTCACCCATGTTCTTGCCAGCTTGTCAATGTCCTCTGGGTGAGGGGAGTATTTGCTGAAGCTCCTGTTGACCCGTTAAGACCCTCTGCTTGGGTGGGGACTCATCACAGTTTCACTAGCCTGCTGAGGTCCTCTGGGTGGGGAGTAGATGTTGCCAAGGCTCCTCCCAGTCCACTGGGTACTGCAGTTGGTGGAAGGGGTCACTGTGGCTCCCCTTGCCTGCTGAGGTTGTATAGGGGATATGTGACCAAGGTTCCCCCTAGCTGCTGATGTCACTCAAATGTGCGGAGATGTCTATGCTGTTATATTTAAATAAGTATAATTCTTTTGAAAAGAAGACTCTGGTTTCTACAAATACTTAACTGTAGGAGGTCAAGTAGGTATGTGACATTAACCATCCATTTTTAACTTGACACTATATAACCCATATATCTGGGTATATTCAGGGGCCATCTATAATTCCATTGAAGTGAAATATACATTTCTAGAATTTATAAAGGACTCTAAGTATGCCTTTCTAAGAGGGAGTAGGCACAAGATATGCATTTAGTATTGAGAAATTTCTCAATATATAATTGGAGTACATGAGCACTTGGTTTATTCCATATCAGTTACTTTTACAGCATAGCCAGTAACCCCAAACTTAAGTGACTGTGACTAGAAATTGTGATATGTAAATTTGATTGGATTAAGAAATGCCTAACAGGTTAGTAAAGCACACTTTTGAGTTTTGTCTTGGTGGATCATGGAAGCAAGATCATGGGTACTGTGTTAGTCTCATTGTTGAGGTGCAATATTTGCTATCCAAAATTTAAAGAGAGTTTTAATTTTGTTCTCACAGTTTCAGTCCATGGTTGTCCAGTTCAAACATAGAAACTGACATGGTGGAAGAGCCTGCTGTGAGGAAAGTTGCTCATGTCATGGTGGTCACCTAGTAGTGAGAGAATGGAGGATCCAGGAGAGGAGATGTACCAGATGTACCCTTCCTGTGGCTCACCTCTTATGACTAGGCTCCACTTCCTAATATCATATTCAATCATGTATTTATTTCTGTTAAAGAGAAAGTACCAATGATCCGACCATCTTCTAAAAGCCCACCTCTGAGTATCTGAGACTGTTGGTGGATATGCCAGACGTAAACTATATATCTAGTCTCTGATGACTTTGTGCTTTTTATGTATTCTATTTCCTGGCCGCCATGAATGAAGCAGCTTTACTCTGCACCACTCTTCATCCGTGATATTCCTAAATCGGAAGAAGCTGACCATGGACTGAAATTCCTCCAAACTGTGAAACAAACCTCTTCTGCTTTACATTGTGGGTGTTAGGTAGTTTGTCCAGCAACGGGAAAGCTAACTAATATATAAAATAAGTACTGGAGAAATGGGGTTATTATTCTGACTATTCCTGACCATGTGGTTTAGTATCTTTTGAACTGACTTGCAGAAAAAGTTTGAAATGGTTTGAAGATGCAGGATAGACAAGCCCTAGAATGTTGTAAGCAGTTTTTTATGGGAGATTCTTACACAGGCTCAGAAGACCAGAATGCTAATAGGACCTGGGACAGAAAAGGCCAGACTTGGAAGGTTTAATTAGGAACAAGAACATTTGGAAAATGAAATAGAGTACAGCCTGTTATGCTCTGGCAAAACCCAAACAAACAACAACAAAACGTACTACATTTTGTCCATTCCTAAAGCTCTACAGAAGGTTGAATTTAACAGCCATAAACTAATTGATCTGATTCAGGACATTTTACCTCAGTCTAATATTAAGGGTACCATTGCTAGCTGCATGGATACTCCTAGCTGCTTTCAGGGAGTACTACAATTCAGGAACAAAGAGTATAGCAGAGTAACTCAAATAACTTTAAATTTGGCCTCAAAGAAACCATGTGTAAAGTTGGATTCAAATGAGGTGTGATTTTTGAAGAAATAATAAAAAAATTTAAAGAAACCAAGTTCTCTTTGCAGGAACAAGATGCCTTGAGGGTATCTAAGAAATTAACAAAATTCCTTCCATTACAGGATTAAGATTATAGAAATGTAATACTTTCCTTTGAGAAGAGAGTCCCAAGGATCCCTGCTAGAAAAGACTACCTAAGGAATTGGTTCTATGGGGTTAATTTCACTGAGCTCATCCATCTAAGCACTTAAAAGCCACTACTCCATGTTCCAAGGGGAGCTGGCTACTGCTTCAACTGACAGTAGACCTTGGTATCACCCACATGATCCTGGTTTTACTGGCATTAAGAATATAAGAGTTCCAGAATCAAGGAGGTTTCCACCCAAATTTTATAGGATGACCTGACTAATACCATGGTTTACCATGTAATCATCCTTTTATCTTATGGTTTTCACAATTTAAGGATAAGTTAGATGATTTCTTCTGGTCTTGGGCAGGTTTACTGATTTCTGCTAGATTTGTTCAAGTAATTACTGATACCATAAGAATCAGCTTATGATTTAGGATTGTCTCATTAATATGTGTGGCTATTGACAGGCTACAAGCTGGAGCAATGGAGGTGCCTGAACTAAGTGTATCTCATTATTCGGAAGGATAACCTTGGTTTTTTCCACATGTATCATTGAGTTCTAAAAAATGCAACATTAGACATATCAAAGATTCTTGCAGACTATGGTCATAACTCTAAGTTATTTTATCAAATTATTTTTAGTACAATTGGTAATAATGTTTATTTTAGTTTCAGAGGTACTTCTTTAACAACAATACATCTCTTCCTTATGTGTCTATGAGAAGTTCTCTATTAAGAAGTGACTAAGGGAAAATATAGATCTGTTTTACAAATAATTGTTCAAAAGATGGTGACACGACCCAAAGAAGTGAATAGCTGAGAAAAATAATTTTACTCTAGAGAGCACTGAAAAATTATCCCAAGTGGGATAATTTTGAGAATTGCAATATTTTTTATTTTTTCAAAAGAAAAATGGCTATATTTAACTAGGAATTGGTTAGTCATGGGTTTAGTAAAAAAATATTGTAGAATATGTTGGCCATGACAAAGTCTGAGTAAATATTTGTGAAACATTCTCAGAGAATGGGGCGGGGGTATATACAGTATATTTATTTCTCACTTAAAATTTCACTAAGAAGCAGAAGTAGCTCCTTAAAGTCAAGTGGAGAAGGACTGTCCTGTTTGTCTGTTGGCCCTCTTCCCCAGAGACCCTCGTCATTCTTTAGCAGTCTCATGACTATGGTGCACTGATAATGGCAGGGTCGGTGTTCTGCAGAAACAAAACATGATGCACTTTTTCCCATTAAATCTTCTCTGGCTACTACACAGCTGAATGCTAATCCTTTTTACAGAAAATACTGGCAATGGCACATTTTAATGGCACCGTTCCCAGGACGAAGGGTCAATCACTTGGTGGCAGTAGGTTTGATTGAACCTCATTTGTTGGAGAAAAGGTGACAGTTTATTTTCACTGGAGTAGATGCAGCTTAGATTTGTATCTGCTTTCTATGACCTCAGTGGGTATCTCCCTTACCATCTGTCATCAAATATCCCACCAAGTAAAAATTGACTCATGAACAACTGAGTTGCTGACTGAAGGCAAAGGAAACATGAAATGTAAGATTTAAGAACGAAATTTTTCGACTAACTCTGGTTACATGATCAGTTAGTGAAATAAGAACTTTTTAGTTGTGCATATTTTTTTGTTCACTTAGCTATATATGCATAATAGTTCTCTCCATTTTCTATCTCCTATTTCTAACAAAAACTGTGATAATTATAAATGAGCTAGAACTCAGGGATTAAATTATAATATATGAGAGAAAATTTAGTTTGTGATTAAAAATGAAAGGTAAAATGTTACATAGGGCTTTGTGTCTACTTTAAAGACAGAAAAGCACAGGTATTTGTTTTGTGAGGTAGAGTTCATTCTGTCTCATTAGATGACAATCTTCTATTTGACATCTAAAAATGAGCAAAATGGTGTGTTGAGGTTTCAGGTGAACAAAGGAGGCAGTCTGTGCTAGGCTGTCTATTGTAAACCTGGTATGAATTCTATAGCCCGCTAAGGGGTCTTCTGCAATGCAAAAGAGAAGCCAAAGTAAGTCTTTTCCAATGTTCTCTTTCATATTCAGTTTCGTATTTGCCACTTGCTTAAAATGAGAAGACAAAAGAAAAGAAGTCTACATTTTGGGGAGACAACTGCAGCCAGATGTATGAATAAATGTGAGATCCATAGGAACTTTATGGTAAGCTCTTAAGAATCATTCTTTACTGCTGTAGTCTTAGAGTGTTAGTGGGTGCTTCATAGAGATCGTTAAGTATTAGAAGATTTTCTGGCAAGTTGTCATAAGTTATTGGCCTTGGAGGTTCAGGTTTAGATATTTAGCATTGGCTTATATGGAAATTTCATTCCAAGATTCTTTAAAGTAAAGCCTCTAATTCTTCCTTAAAACCTTCCATACTTAGAGTAATGTATATTTTCTGACCCTTAAGAACTAGAAGGAACTGTAGTGATTCATTAAACTGGTAATTCCAAATACTGAGGAATAAAGAATACTGTTTGTATAATTATTCATGTGAGGGAGAAAATGATTAATGGCAAATACTCTAAATTTAGCATGATTTTCATGAAATGAATTGTTATTTAATCATAATACAATTCATGAATATTGATATAGTTTGTGTGAGATGTCGTACATTCACAATATAACCATATATGGATTCAATGATGCTTACATTTAACCTTTGTCTGTCTTAGTTGACACTATACTAACCCTTCTCACATAGTAAAAAAGAAAATTTTAAGTTTAAAAATTGGTGTTGTGGCTCAATATCATTAGTTTTTCAATGAAAAGTTGAGAGTTAGCAAAGCAATTGCCTTTGATTACCCAGCTAAAACTAAAATAAGTACTTTGTTGTTCATAATAACAAGACCTTTCCAGTAAATAGCACACCTAGACCAAAATGTTGTCAGTTTACAACTCTTTACTATTTTTTGTCTCATCTCAAAATTTCTTTAGGGCTAAGAAGGGTACTTTAGAAATGTAGACACTTTATGAGATCAAGTGAAAGCATTAAACATGTTAATGATGTTCTTTTTAATGAGTAACAGAGCTGAGCCAATGCAAGAATTTAGAGGCCTTTGTTGAGTTTCAAGAACAAAAGCAAATTTTGGAGTAATGATATCTTTTTCAATGTACCACTTTGTGGCATAAAGGCGTTCCAATATAGGGGACTCATTTATGTAGGCAGAAATGCCAGATTGAAGGCATTTAATGTCAGATATACAAGATATGGCTTAAGAAAAAATATAGTGAGGAAAATTTGAGTTCCAATGGTGTATATGGCTTGAAGGTTTGTCCTTGAGTGATTTTTAGAACAGATATGAGTCAATATTAATTATTAAGTCTAGCAGACTATATACAACAATAAGAATATGTCCTTATGTTACTACCATTATTGCATTAATGTTTTTCTAGTATATGTCATGTTTCAGAAGTGTCCCATCCTGGAAGAAGGATGTGAAGACTTCACAGTGAATTAAACAAAGCTCATGCTTTCCTAGAGTTTCTAGTTGTTATAATTGATACATGGGAAACAAAAATTATTGCCCTGCCTTCAAGGACCTTGTGCTTTTGGCAAGAGGCAAGAATCACATGGCTGCCCAGAACAAAATACAAGATCAGACAGAATCAGTTACACAACTGAGGGTTAAGAAGGTCATGCAATAATTTGCAATAAAATCATGTACAAAGTGCATGAGACAATTCTAAAATTGCTGGAGGTAGAAATGTCTTAGTTTTCATATTAACCACAGCAACACTTATATATTACAGCAACCTGTTTGCAAATGGAAATTGAAGTATCTTGACTATAAGTGAAGTATCTTGTCAGTACATTTTATATAAATTTGAAGGTTAATGATTTCTCTGGAGGCAGAGGTGGCAGTTTACAGGCTCTGCCTCATTCTAAATTGCTAAGGGGATCATGGTCTGTCAAGTATGCTGGGGCTTCCAGAGAAATTGGGAAGGCTGAGGATGCTGTCTGAATTTCACAGGTGAATGTGGGAGAGACATTAATGAGAACAAAGACCAAGATGGTATTGTCTGCTTGCTTATGCAAGATCTAGATCCATGAGGTCAGAAAATTTATGAAAACAACTCTAGTATGTAGGAGATATTAAATCTGAGTGCATGTATTTTGCTAACTTTTCTGTTTTTTTCATTTTTCTAGTGACTTAAAAAGTATTAGACACTCTAGTTACTACTGTGAATGCCAGTGTGTTAGCCTCAGTGCTTGCTACACTGTCTGTTGGGATAAACCAAAAAGAACCAGACACATTACCTGCATATCCATGGGCATGTGCAGCAGATGTGTGAGCAGGGTGCTGTGGGAGCTCCCTGGAGAGCACTGCCATCCTGTGTTGTGTGGGTGGGCGGGAAGCAGAGGAGTGAGCATTGCCAGCATGGATCGAGCCCCCAGGTGTTCCTGCTCCTGCTCATGACTGGGGCTAAGGGAAGGCCTGTGGGATTTCCTCTTGGTAAGTAATTAATATATGTTTCAAGTTAAATGCCAGGGGCATGAAAAGACCTCGCAGGTGCTAAGTGTTACTATAACATTAAAATAATGAGAGCCTTGCTCATCTTGCTCCACCTACTTTAGTGGTTATTCTCAATGCTGCCTGCAGATAGGAGTCACCTGGGGAGCTCTGAAAAAGTACCAGAGTCTAGGTCTTATATCTTGAGATTTTATTTTATTGATTTGGGGTGAATCCTGAACAGAAGGAAGTTAAAAAAAATCTCCTGAATTGATTCTAATATACAGTGAATGTTGAGATCCAATTTAAGCAGCTCAAAGCACTCTTTTCTCTTTATCTATATCCTAATAGTTTTCTGAGGCTTGGCTTAATTCCATCTCTTCTATGAAGTCTTCCACACAGTTCATTCATTTATAACTTGGCTCAGTAACGATTTTCTTTGATTCATTCACTCCCTCTTTTGCATCTTGACCTCCACATGTGACTCCCTCAAACATGCAAAGTATAATTCTTAAAAGTTTCTTATTTGATGATGTTCATGATGGGTTTGATTATATGACTGAACCTTGATTAAGGTAACCATGCATCACTTCCCTTACCAAGCCTTCTCAATGTGACAAATAGGTCCTTGCAGTGAAGTGTCCATTGATGTGGCCATATGTTTCTATAAATCTTTTAGAGACATCTATCAGTAATTATTGGTGCCCAGATCTGAGGACTGTCTTTCACTAAGTGCCAGAGAATAGTGCATAGAGGTACTGCTTTAAAACAGTAAGAAAGGAATATCTCTTCATTTATAAAGGGCTTGGCTTGAGACATTCAGGCTTCAGAAATTACTGTCAGTGAACTTATTTGTCAATGTAGGCGAGGCAGCCAAATTATAGGCAAGTGAATGTGCTCCCAAAAATCCTCCAGAGAAAATTTTTTCAAAGCAATGACTACAAATGCTGAAGTCAGAGACTAGGAGTGTGAAAGAGGCAACTGAAATGATAATTTGAGGTCTTTCAAAGCTAGATAGATACTCTGAAGAACAAATCCAACATTTCTTTTTCAATTCTAGACATTTCAACTATAGCCTACTCACACCTAGATGTGATGCAGAATGTTTACATACTGAATCAATGATATGAGGTTCTGGGGAGGGTCTAGATCCCATCACAGCTGGTGGCAGTGCCAACTGAAAACTGCTTTGTATTTGTGACCTGCAGAGCTTGGAGCTATTCAGTATCTACCCACATGTATGTTAGATATAAAAACAGTATCACGATTGGTGTCTTAATTTGCTTGAGTTGTTCTAACAAAATGCTGTAGACTGGTTGACTTATAAACTGTAGAAATTTATTACAGTTATGGAGGTTGTGAAATCCAAGATCAACCTGTCACTAGATTCAGTATTTGCTGAGGGTTTATTCTGCTCCCAAAGATAATATCTTGATTTGTCTTCAGAAGGTAGAAGTGGTAAACAAGCTCTCTCAGGCTTATTTGATAAAGTCATTAATCCCATTTGTTGTGGTAGAGCACATAGAAGCTCTTCATCTTCCTAAGATGCTACCTATTTTGCTATTGATTTCCAGTTTCATTGCCCTGTGATCTGCTAATATGCATGGTAAAATTTTAATTCTTTTTCATTTATTTAAACATGCTTTATTAGCTAGAATATGGTTTATTTTAAGGAAAGTACCATGTACTGCCAAAAAGAATGTGTATTCTGTTGTTAGATGGAACACTGTAGATTTCTATTAAGTCCTTTTGTTCAAAGCTTTGGTTCAGCTCTTAATTACTTTTCTCTTGTTGCTGAGACAAAATACCCAACACCCCAAATTAAGGATGAAAAGATTGATTTAAATCACAGTTTGTAGAGGTTTCAGTCCATAATCAGCTGACTCCAAGACAGAGTGGCATGATGAGGGGCAAAAGTTCAAGGCAGCAGAAGAAAGAAAAGCAACAAGAGCAAAATGGAGGAGAGTAAGCCTCTTTTCCTTCCTTATATTGTAAACAGGCTACCCCCACCAACGGTGTGTATACCACTCACATCATCTCTGTGCCCTCCTCTTGCACAGACTCAGGATGTTTACAAAGTGAGAAACTTGGCATCCTGCTGAGTCACTTACTTAAACTTCTAAACTTTTCAAGTTGACACAATAAATCAATGACTATAATATCCTAGAGTGTAAACAGCTTTCCAGGGCATGTCCTCTACACCCTAGGATATGGAACTACTGAGTTGCTTACTTAAGCTTCTAGACTTCTCAAGTTGACACAATATATCAACCATTACAACTGTCATATTTCTTCACTGATTTTTTTTGTTTAGTTGATCCGTCTATTTGTGATTGTAAGATATTGAGTTTCCACAGTATACCTGTGTTGATATTTTTTTGATTATGTCCATCAGAGTTTTATGAAGTTGGGTGCACTGTAGTTTGGAGCATACATATTACAATTGTTATCGCTTCCTGTGAAATAGTTCCATGAACCAATATGTAGTGTACTTCTTTGCCTCCTTTGATCAGTTTTGGCTTAAAGTTCATTCTGTCTAAAAAGAGAATATCTATTCAAGCTTGTTTTTGAGTTCCCATTGCATGGAATATTGTTTTCCATGCTTTGATATTTAGTCTGTGAATTACTTTTGGGTTAAATGTGTTTCTTGAACATACCATACCATTCAATTTTGTTTCTTGATTCATTCTGTTAATCCAGAAAATCACGGCCTTTCAGTGTGATACTTATAATCAATAGACATTGATTTATTTCTCTCATTGCATTATTTACCTTTTGCCACTTCGCTTCTTTCCCTTCTACTTAGTTGCCAGCTCTACCGCTTGTATTCATTCTACTGGACATTTTGGCATTATTAGCTTCATTGTATTTTTCTAGAATATTGTATTTTTCTAGAATTCTAAACCTTCTTGAGAGGGTTTTGGCGTGCTGATTTCGTAGTCATGAATTTTGTTAGGTGCTCCTTATCATTGAAATATTTATTAATCAATTTTGATAGATAATTTTTCAGGATATATCAAGTCTAAATTGGAACTTGCTTTCTTTTAAGGCTTAAAACTCTTCATTGCAAGCCCTCTTTGCTTGCAAGGTTTGTGTTGAGAAGTCTGTTATAATTATGATGTGTTTGCCCTGGTAAATGGATCATCACTTTTTCTAAAAGTTTTTAAGATTCTGTTTTGTGTTGCATTACTGTTATTTTAATTATGATGTTATATGTGAGCCTTTATTTTTCTGCTTATGGGTATTCAGGATTCTATATGCCTCACTTATCTGTATGTTATATTATTTTACCATGTCTGAAAAGTTTTCTCCTACTACTTCTGTAGACACGTGTTTTATGCCTTTTATGGTGTCTTCTGATTTTTCATTAATTCTAATTACTCTCTTGAGTTATCTAGCAATTTTTAGATGCATTTTTTTGCTGTCTTGTAGCTTTAAAAATATCTTTCATTTATTGATAACAAACTACAGCCATGTATCCTAAATCTTTTATGTTGCTCTCATGTTGGTCACTTCTGCTGCCCAGATTTTCAATCATTCTTTTTAATATCCTAGATTTCTGTTCAGAACTTTTTAATGAACTACCATTCTTTCTATGTCGGGCATTCTTGTTTTGTATCTCTTCCTTTAGTGCCACTGGATTTTTAGACTTGTGATCATTTGTGTAGGATTATTATCTATTTACTTGTATCTTCTCTGGATTCACCAAGCATCTAACTGAACTGTTTTGTTACCTGCACAGATGACTTTTCAGATATTTCTGCTGTGTAGCTTATGATCTTACCCTTCAAATTGTGCCTTGGATTAGTTTTGGGAGAGTTGGGAGTTTTGAGCAGGCATTTCATTGCCTTGTTGTCTCATGTTTCTATTTTGTTGTTTGTTTTCAGCACTGGAATTTGCAGCTTCTTTGGCCCAGTGTCTAGTTCTTCAGGAACGGGTCACAATATTGTTTATGACCACCAGGCAATCCAGATATTGGCATACAGAGGAAAACAATGACACCAACAACTATGTCACCTTAGTTATAGAAGTAAAATTAACTACAACCATAGTATTAAATATGAACTAGATATTTACAAACTCTATGAACCATTCAGGAACTACCTTTAACCAGATCAAAGAGGTCTATGGTTTTAAATAGACACTTTGGCAACCCAGATATTGACCTACAGTGAATTAGACCATTAGCTTCTGCTGCATGTAGACAGTGGTATACAAGATCAAGCAGATCACTGGATAAATGCTATCTCCTTTAGATCCACCCCATCTGAAGGCACACTCACCCAAACCTGGTCTACCAGCACAGAATACCAGCCCTGTCATCTTGCTGGTCTGTGGTTGAGCTTCTCAGAGGATCTCTATTTAGCTCTTGCCTTCTCCAAGCCTGGCTCCCAAGGATGTCTCTCACAGGGTCACTGAGGTAGCTTACTGTTTCAGCTAGAATTTGATAAGTTGGCCTCGCTTCTTCTTTCTCATATGGGGTGCATGACTTACTCAGTGGTGGTGGTAGCTGGGTGGGCAGGGCCTCTCTTGTCTTCTCCCACACAGGGTTTGCAAGGTAGCCAGTCATGGCAACAGTGCACAAAGATACTATCTCTTAATACCACCACTTTGTGAGGAGGTACCATTGATGAGTTTTTTGGTTTTGGTGGGAGTAGGATACAAACATTCAGATCATAGCAAGAGATTTTTAGGTTGATTAGTGAAGTACACCTATACATTGTTAACAAAGATACTTCTATGCTTTTCTTTCTCCATTTATTTCCTGAAAAAGTCTTTTGTGAAGATTTCTAAACTTTCTCAGGCTAGACAGAAGAGGATATTTATTTTTCTCACTTCAGAAAAAAATGGATAGATTAAAACCTAATTTCTCCCTGAAGTTCTGACCAACAGCATCAGATCTTACTTCTGAGAGCTGGCTGGTGGCATGGGGGCAGGGACAGGCGCACAGAAGGATAGATATTCAGATTCAGTGAAGCAAACCTGAGAGTTTCTGTGCCTTCTCACCCTGTGTGAACCTCTCAGCTTTACTGTCTCTCCTTCAGAAGTTCTGTACATTGTGGAATGGCAAGAATCCTCTCCCTTACTTCTTCCAGCAAAAGGAATTTTTAATTCAAGAGCTCTAGAGTATAAGCTTGAGTTTCCAAACTGCATGTTGCATTTTCCTTTAATTGCAGTTGCTACCCATCCTGCCCCTCAACACAGTTATCTCTAAACCTGAAAAATATCCTCAAAGTCAAATGAGCCAGTTCTCTTAGCAGAGGCCTGAGCTGGGTACGCCTGGCAGCTATATCTGGAGAAATAGAATATTTCGTGATCACCTTTTCTTTGGGGCATGGGACCTCCCATTGCTTGACTTGTAAATAAAGAGAGACAAATTATGTGACTCTCTAAAGCTGTCAGTTGAAATTATGCTTTAACTGGGATTCCAGGCCTCCTTAACCTGCTAATGAGCTTGATGTACATGTGTGGTTTTGCTGGTGCCTGGGATTGTGCCCTTGGAACAAGAGCTCTGTCCCATATACTAGAGTGTCTTCTGCTTTAGTCATTTTGATTTATCCTCAAAATGGAAGAACTGCGCCTTTTATTCAGTCATTCAGGTGACGCTATAAGCAGGAACACTCACCTAGTCTACCAGCTCACCAGAGTATCCCATAAAATGCTTGGTGAAATGAAAACTGTAAAGTAACAAAGTTGGTCATTGGTACATTCCCACTGGGATTGAGGAGCAAAGTCTTCAGAATGGAAAAAGTTTACAGAGCCCAAATTAGGAAGAGGCACACATGGGCAAGTGGGGCTGGGACAAAACAAAAAACAAAAAACAAAACCCCCAAAATACAATCTATAAACAAAGAAGCGAAACAGGCAGCACAGTCAATTTCAGATTGTGGTTAACTCAATAGAAGACACTGATCACAATGAAAATTGGTGTTTCTGGGAACACAAAGCCCAGAAGTAGACCATCTTACAAGGAGAAAGTCATGTGAATTAAATCTGATGATATTCTAAACGGTTGTCTTGATAACTTTCTCTGAGGTCAAAGTTTCCCCTGAGGACCTCAGTTCTCTCTCACCCCATAGATATAGCTCTGTTAATTTTAATGGACCAGTTATCAAAATCTTCAACAAGTTTTTTTCCTCATGGAATTTTTAGGTGTACTATTTCTTACTCTGTTTATTTTTCCTTTCGAATATAGGTATACTAAGACTGCTTTGGCTTTGCTTTATGTGGTCCTTACTTTTTTCCCCACACTTGCTCTCCCCATTCCACCAGTGGATGTTTACCCTGAGTCTGTCCTTAGTGCTAAGTGCACTAATTAGCTGAGACCTGAGTTGAGTAACTCACTACATGTGTTCAGGGGAGATAATGAGTTTCTATTTTTCCTTGTATTTGCATTTTATTAGAAAATTTACTTTCCTATAAAATTTTTTCCTCATAAAGGAAGAATTTGCCTTTCTGGCTACCTATTAAATAATCTCCTGGGGGTGTGTTATCGAGTACCACCTACTAGCCTAAGAACAAAACTGAAGCCAAGAATGGGCAGGGGAGAACACTTCAAGAACTTTCCCTTGGCTATTGGAATCAAGGTGGCTGGCAACTCTCAAATCTGTTTGGAGACAGTGCTGTGAAAATTGAGATTAGTTTGCGGGGTTGGAAACAGCTTTTGGATTGCTTTTTTCTGACACAGGGTAGAATGACTGGCTGCTGTAAGCTCCGGCTTCAATGGAGACAGATGAGGCCTCTCTTTCTCTCATCTTTTCTGAACCCCTGTGGCCTAACAGTAAGTCTTTGGCTTCGAAAGGGATTCAGTATCTTTTATTACAGTTTTGATGTCGACCCCAATGCCACATGGGAAGGGACCTTGTGTTCAAGGGGCAGCCACAAGCAGAGAACAGCAGTCTGTATGTTTTTCTTTGCGTTTTTGTCCCTGAGATAATTTTGAAGGAGATGCTGTTTGTATTTCTAACTTACCCTTCCACACTTCGCTTTCTTTTCCTTTTGCTAGTGCTCCATATATTATTTTCATGGCCTTGTGGTTTTAGGTTGTCTTTCTTTCAAGAAGAAAGTAATCTGACAATCAAACCTACAGGAATTATTTAGAATGGAATGTGTTGTTTCTTTAAGGACTATTTAGATTTCAAAAGAGGTTACAGGAAGAAGCCAATACTTAAGCCATATTTGTCTTCCATAAAAAGAAACTTCTTGGACATAGAATATATGTATCAGTTCCTAGAAGCCAGAAAAACTTAGGTCCTTATTAAGATTCGATCCTGCTTGATTAAAGCATTAGTTCATTGGTACTACTGCCAATGCAGTGACTTTCTTGTATTGTCTGTTTCTTGAGCTATAATGGGATGTTGAAATGGTAGAAGAAAGGTTTTCAGAGCATTAGAAAAGGATACAGGGAGTCCAAGAAGTTGGACTTACATGGTTTATATGGCCATTGACCACCTCCACTGATTGGTGTTAATGGCTTGGCTAGCTCTGACCACTCAAAATCCTTTAAAATCTTTAATCTATATTTGCTGCTATATTAACAGATAAACTCACAATATAATGATGGCATTCTATGAAGTATTGAGGTTTTTTTGAAAGTCAATATTAGTATTGAGCACGTGTGGCAATATCATAAGGTAGAACAGTTTTAGCTGTGACATAGAACCTTGTTGAGACATATGGATCTCATTTGAAATACATATTCTATTCAATACCATAAAGCAAAATGCTTTTTATCATACTTCTTCCTGGCACAGAGAAGTTAGTGAGAGAATGTTTTCTGTCAGTAAAAGATGGTTGATATTTTGAGCAGACATGCAAAACCTCAGGGAAGTTTGTGACCTGGGAGATAAACACATGAATATTGAGAATGACAGTTTTACTCTTAATTGGCATTGAAAAAGGTTTCATTCATATACTTACAAATATTTTTATTTTAAGGTGATTATGTGCTCTAAGCAGTAAAATTGTGATGATGCCTGTGTTAAATTGTGTCATTAAAAAAGTGAATTTAGTTATTTAACAATAAAAGTTCATTCTCTGAACTATTTTTTTACTGTACCTTTAGAGAATTTCCTCATCATACTCTATATTTACTTCATTTGAAGCAAAATTTTATTGAAGTGTGTCATACAAAGTGAAAGGACACAACTCACAACATGCACTTACCTCCAGCATCCTGAGTAACTAGCAGAATAACATGAGCACAAAAGTTTCCTACATGGGGCCCTAGTCACAGACTAAGGAAGACAGTGATCTGACATCATGGGTTGATTTTGCCTGTGTTTGAATGCCATGTTTCAATATATATGTGTGTATGTATATATATATACACATACAATGTATGTGTATATATATATACATACACACATTTATATTTGAGCTTGTACTAGACAGCAATTTATCTTTTATCTTTTACTTGGTGTTACAAGATTCATCCACATAGTTCTATGTTGTTTTAGTTCTATCATTTTCATAACTGCATAGAGTATCATTGAATAAACATGTATTATATTATATATATATATATTCATTTTCCTATTTACAGATTCTATTACTTATAATATCAGGCAATTATTAAGAGTGCTACTGTGAACATTATTGTATGCTTTGTACTAAAATTCCATAAGGTTTCTTTAGTTTTAGTAGGTATAATTTTGTCAAGTGATTGTTGATAAGTAATACTTCCCTTAGTGGGTTTTGAGAATTGCAGATATTTTTGATCCAGAGTAGGTATTGTTATCTGTGCTTCATTGTTTGTTGTGGCTTATTTTAGTTTTAATTTGTTTGACTTTGATATCTAGTAATTGAGTACTCTTTATATGTTAATCTGACATTTGGACATTTCGGTCTCATAATTTTTCTGCAAATATTTTGTTCTTTCCTGCTGTCTTTTCCTGTTTATGCAATGGAGTTCTTTATGTATGCTAGGGTTGAATTTTTTGGGTTTCTGCTATTTGAAATATACTCTGATTTTCTTTGAACTCTCAGTGGCTTATTTTCAGAAATAAAATTCTTAAATTTAACCTAGTTAACCTAATATATTAGAATTTTTAAAATACTTTTCATTTCTTTGTTTACTTCAAGGACATAAAGATATCACCCTATGATTTTCTCTACAATAATTATTGGCTTTGTATTAACATTTAGATATACAGTGTATCTAGGTTTGACATTTTATGTATGATATATTTTCCCCCTTAAACACAATTTATTGAAAAGACCACAGGTTTAATGAGGTACTGTAAAATTGTCTTTGTCATGCATTAGATCACATGTTAGGTGTAGGTCAGTTTCTGGATTCTTCTTTGTGTCCTCTTTTCTGTCTATTTGACTACATTTCTGACAATAGCACACTTTCTTACATACTATAACATTAGAATGAATTTTGTGATCTGGAAGAATAAATGCTTCAGCGAAGACCAAGAAGTGTGTTTGCACTTCAATATTATACTATTCTTAACCCTTTGCATGACCATGGCACTATTAAGGTTAGAATAAGCTCATTGATTTATACAAACACAACTTATTTTTTCTGTCTATGTCTCTATCTCTGCTTTCATCTCTGTCTCCCTCTCTCTCTCTCTCCTTTTTCTCTCTCTCTCTTTCTCCCTCTCTCCCTCTCAATCCTCTGTTGAGGATTTTATTGGACTTCAGTTGTCTCTCTAGAAAGTTTGGTGATAATTAACTTTTACAATATTGAGTATTTCAATTCATGGTCATGTTACATTCTTATATTTTTTATGTTTTTCTTATATTTCTCTCAGTAATATATTATAGTCTATGGTGTTTGTGCCTTGAATATATTTTTCTAGTTTTACTTCTAGATACTTAATGATTTAGACATGGTTATGAATTCTAAGTTGTAACTTACTATACTTTTTATTTGTTTTTTGCTAGTCTGTAGAAGTATAATTGATTATTCCTTAAAATATTATTTTGTGTGTCTCTTCCTTCCTCTTCTGAGTCTCCAACTGTGTTTGTTTTTAATGTGTTCATAGAGGTTTTTATACACGTTTTTGTATTTTGCAGTCTTTTTAATTTTTGTTTCAGTTTAATTTTTATTTCAGTTCATTTTAATTTCAGTTTGGATGATCTATCTATCTATCTATCTATCTAATCCAGTGCTGGCACACTAGTATTTGAATTACACTTTTGAGTTATTAGTAGAAGGAAATTTATTTTTAAGCTTTGGAATTTCTATTGCTTGTTGTAAGTTTGTTCTTGTGAAATTTTGTATCCTGAAGTATTTTACCTTTATTTTTGACTTTTTAAATATATAATCATCAATTTAACAGAAGATTTTAGCATTTTTATGGCAGTATTTATATTATCTGCCTGTTTATTATCATGTTTACTTCTTTATTTGTAGGCATATTGATCCAATTTTCATCATGTCTTTGATTTTTGATTGAATAGTTAGTATCATGTATAAAATTTTAGTAACTTTAAATAGTGTATTCTTCCTTCTGAGATTCAACCTTTCCACTGTTAGGCAAATTTGATATTGGCTGATAATTAAATTAAGTCTAAGGTTGCCATTTTTGGAAGGTTCAATTTGGCTTGTATTATTCTTCTCCTAAGTTGTATCCTTTGGAGACTTTCTGACTGAGATGTAGTTCTTGAACTCTGATCTTTCTGTCTTTCTGATTGCCATACTAACAAAAGTTCTCCAAATTTAGAGCCCATGGATCCTTCCTTAGATACAGAATTTGACAAAAATCTTGAATAACAAATCAAATGTGTATGGGTATCTTCACTCCTGTAAGTGTTCCACCTCTGTTGGTACATTATCCTCTGCTGGTACATTATCCTCAGGAGTGGTCTTTTGAGCACGGAGGAATTGACTGTATGTTTCTCCTCTTCTGCTACTAAAATCAGCCAATACTTTCAGGGAGAGACTACCTTCAGGTCATCAGTTCATCTCAGTTTCACTCATTACAAATTTGGTTCATTTGATCACCTTTGCTTTGGCAGCTTTTGATAACTTTAAATGCATGCTTTTAATATTTCATTTGCTTTTCTAATTGTCATCTGGGAAATCACACAAACTACTCCATCCTTTTAGGAAGGCATTCTGCTTTTTTTTTTTAACTGAACTTGTTTACTGTGTTGCTTTTTCAATCAGTATTAGCATTTTATCTACATTTGTTTCCCTAACTCTTTCTTCTACTGGCATATAACTAATGCTTCAAGATATTCAGATTGTGATCCAAGTGTTTCTCAATGTTGGGGATGGAGGGTATATCTTAGAAGTTAGTGTGTATAGTCTTCTCCTAAACCTTTTCTTAACTTCTTTTTCTTTTATAGTATAAACACAAAAACATCACACTTTATTTGTTCCTGAAATTATGAACTAACTTCATATGTATAAGTTTTCTGTCCATTAGAATATGCTGGATACATTTTAGGTACTTTTTCAATATTTTATAGCATATAGTATGACTCCAATAAGTAGTACATCCTTTATACAGATGTAAAAAGAAATTTTATACTTATATCTTCTTCAGAGTTGATACTCTTCCTATTGGTTGAAAGTAGAAACCAAAGTTCATCAATTTACATTTTCTCCCTTAAAAATTGAATTAAGAAAAAAATAGAACAAATTGAGAGAAATATTTGTTTATGACTTAGCAATAGAGAAAGACTTCACTGATAATCTCTATGACTTCCTGTCATAGTAGGCTTTTCTGAGTGCATAATGATTTTTCTACTGACTTTGAATTGCTGAAACAGTTTGTTCCATGAAATGAAATATAGATTCAGTGTACAGCCTTATACCTGATACAGTATAGTTTTTCTATCCAATTCACAGGAGGCAAAACAGCAAAACTTACTTCCTCAAGGAACATAGGTTTGAAACAGTTGAGATAATATATAACCTTGTCTTCTTTACATTTCTCTTATATGCCAGTGCTTTGGAATTACACATTATTAGTCTTATTTTTTGTGATTCTAAAATCTGACAGGTAAAACTTTGCAGAGATGCAAAAGCATAAATTTGCATCTTTCATGTATACTTGTGCTCAGAGTGAGTATATCCTACTGTCAAGTTACTTCTCAGAGTCTTTTGTCCATCACTTCTCTTTGCTCATTCATCAGTTCTTATTATGTGTATAAATTATTGTGAACACTTTGTGTATACAATAACTTCCATGAAAGTAATTTTGCTAACTGTATTAGAAGTGAAGAGAAAGAAATCCAAAAAACAATGATTTTTACAAAAGAGTAATTTGAACACATTTAAAAGTGAAATATATTAGAATTATGGGATCATTCTTGACCTGAAGGACATAATTTAAAATTCTTTATTAAAGTTAGTAGCATATAAAAGGGGAAATTATGTGCTACTCTTGTATTCTACAGTTTGAAGTTTCATATTCCTTCTGATTGTAAATGTCTTTACTATGAATTACTGTTGTTTTCCTGAATATTTTGTTTTTCCCAAAATAGCATTTTGAGGGCAAAGGTCAGATTGTATTACTCATTCATCCTTCTAGACTTGGTGCTAAATTCAAGTTCATAATAGGAAATTTACCCAATTTTTCTGGAACAGGAAGTCCTTTGATGCTCATGACTATTTCTGACTCTTTCTCTTTCAGGCACAGGGGAAGATTAAATTTACTGTTCCTGTATGGTTGGGAGTGAACATTTGACTACTATCGGTTAATGAGTGGTGAGAAGAATTGTTTTATGTCACTTCCAGGACAAAGCATTTAATTACCAATGAGTCCCAATAGCATACTCTTTACATGCTATGGTGATATCAACATTCAAGTAATGTCTGTTCTGTCAGCCTGGAGCATATGGTGAGCTAAGCTCTCTGCCCACCCAAGATGAACATGCATTGATGACAAGAAATGAACTTTTATTCTTCAGAGACACTTACATTATTGAGGTTTTTGTCATCAAAGTACTATCTTCTCATCCTGAATGATATACTCATTGACTGTTTCTGAGGTTTTGGTCTCTAGATTGCTGCAGGAAATGGAAAGGTATGGGGAGATAGTCACAACACAGGCTCATTTTACTGGCCATGACTAACCAGACGGCAGAGCTCTTTGGTACCTTCTTCCTGTTCTTCTTTCCTGAAGGAACATGAAAGATAGTCCTCCCAGAACATGAATTTAATAGAATGGGGATCAGAACTACACACACTCATTGGTTAGGTGCCTCATGATACCTCGGTATCCTATCTACGGGCTTAGTGCCACATACTATTAGTGCTGTAACACTTGATTAAGGGCTCAATACATGCACATATTTAATCTACTGTCTGGCATTCAAGCATACTTACTTAAGGCTGTTTATATACCTCAATTTCTCCTCTGTCCATTTAAAAAATACTTCCCCTACTTTCACTCTGTGTTGTCACATCCTATAGGATGAGCATATTTTCAAGAAATGAGACAATCAATGTTTAAGTGGTATTCTATGACATTGGGTATCTTGGTCACATTTTCCAGTGTGCTTAGCATTGTTGTCGTTTGCAATGTCTTCACCTTTTTGGCTACTTACAGCTTGGTATTCAAAAGTAGTCTCTAGAGCTCTGTTTGAACCCAGGATTTCCTGATTATTGTGTTTTTATAGATTGAAATCATTCAGCTGCAAAACTGTAGATGGTTCCTAACCACAGAGATGCTGGGAATGGACCCATATAGGTATAAAAACTCTTCAGTCATTTCTGGGAGTTCCCTGAAGATTCAAAACATGTTGAAAGGATATAGGCAACACAAATATTTAAAACTGTATAATTAGGAAGGGAACATGTAATTTTTCAGATTCTCGCCCTCTATTCTTATCATTTTTCTTAAAGTTATGGAACTTCAAGTGCAAACAAAACAAAAATTAAACACAATACAAGAAACTATGCTTTGCTTAGAAACAGATATTCTGTTTTGTTATGTGCATTCTATACTGGGAAACAAAAATGTTTACAATATGGTGAAGCATTGTGGAGGACACATATGAACTAAAAACATTTTAATTTGCATTTATCTCCTCATATATTTCTTCATCATATATTTTCTAGCTTATCCACTAAACCAAAGATATGGAGAACAATACATGGTAGTTGGTGGAAACTCTGAAGATAGATAATAATATCAATAATTTCTGATGCTACCAATTATTAGATGTTATGTAAAGAGTAACTCTATTATCTTATAAATTAACCTAAAGTATTATCATATGAACATCTCAGAGCCTTTTAAAAATTCATTTAAGAAAGGAGAAATCTGAAGATGGAATTATTTTGTTAATTGTTCAAGCTTGGTACATCTTGTCAGTGGTACAATTGCGAGGTGAATCGAGACCATTTGGTTTCTAAACTTTTGGCCCAAACCACTGCAGTATGCTGCTTTCCCTGTTCCTCTGTGGAACTTAACCACTGAGACAATGAAAAGATCCGTGTAACTATTCCATACCGATAAAGAATTTGAAACTCACAGGGTATTGACAAAATCCTTTGGAGAACATATGAACTAGAAACCATTTTAATTTGCATTTATTTCTTAATATATCTACTCATATATTTCTGATTAAGAGTTTGGCTTTTTTGTAAATTTCACTTTTATTCATGTCTTAGATATCTCTAAGTGGAGTTCTGAAGACATCATCTTGCCCACATTTTTGCCATGAAACTATAAAAAGAAAGCCAAGATTCTTGGCAGAACATAATTATGATTCTTAATACTTTCTTATGTGTTCATAGATATTAAAATATAAACATAATCTGGGCTGATCCTAAGTGTAGCCAGAAGAAAGAAGGATGCAAAGAGTCTGAAGGAAGAAAACTTGTTAGAGCTAAGGAGGCATTCTTTGTAAGCAGATACTAGATTTCTGAATAATGAATAATAGGGCTTATCACTGCAGAGAAGTTTTGGTTCTAGACTTTCCTAATTCTTTGTGAGCTTGATGCTCTGGGACCACATGAAGAAAAAAATGTACATAAACTGAATGTGTTGTACTGTTGTATATTTGTGTCTGTGATCTGTACTGGTATGTCTGTGTCTCCAAGGTCTTACACTACAACCAAGACCAGAAACTTTCCATCAGCGAGTTCTCTAGTGGCCCATGCTAAGGGAGTTAGGTCTCTTGTGCATGAATCTCTAAAGTATGTCACTGTGGGTCCTTACTGGAAAATGAAACAAACAGTACAAAAAGCATCTATAATATATGAATAGCAATTCACTTATAAGTTAAAAAGATTCTGTAGCATTGATAATTGTGAACATTACAAACATATGCAAGTTATAATTTTCAAATAACGCAAAGTAAAACATAAAATACTACAAGGTATTTCCTTAAATATGATGACTTCATAACTATCAATGCCTATATTTAAATGTCTGTATATACTAAGGTGAGATTTAAAAGCTATATGGCATGTATTAGTTACTTTTTTTTTTCACTGCTGAGACAGAATACCCAACACCCAAAGTGAAAGTAGGAGAGATTTATTTTGGCTTACAGTTTGTAGAGGTTTCACTTCATAGTTGGCTGACTCCAAGGCAGGGTGGCGTATAAGAGAGAAAACAGTTCATAACAGGAAGAAGACATTAGGCATGAAGGCAGTAACATACAAGTGACAAATGAGAAGCAGTGGGTTTCTTTCTGTCTCTTGTATCTTATCCAGGCTAAGCAACCTTAAGTTAGACAGCACTCACTCTCAGGGTGGGGAAGCTTAACCTAACATTGCACTATAAGTCAACTTTAGCATGGCATCCTTAATTCCGGCAGCACACATCCTAGTTCCAGCCACCTTGGAAAAGGCCCAGCTGCAGCCACATGAAGCTTTGGGAGGACATCTAAACACAAGTCATAACACTGGAAGTAGTACTAGTTAAATGATCCATTGTTTTTTCCTGATAATGGTCCTGATGAAGAGTTTATAGTGCACATAGATATTTCACCTCCAGTTTCCAGTTACTCATTTGCGTTTGTATTATTACAGTTAACTTCAAACTCTTGGTTATGTTCCAATGATATTTTAAGTTTCTTTACCTTATTGATGAAGTAATATAATTAGTATTAGACAACATTATTCACAAACAAATTTAATGAAGCACAAATGAACCGCAGCACATAGTCTTATGTGATAATAAAATCACAAGGTTCCCACTTTGAAATGTTCCCTCTCTTTCCTGAGGATTCCTCTACATTAGAAGGGACATGTGATTTTCAGACAGTGCTCAATATGGCAATCTATGTATTATCTATTGATGTGGTTAAGTTTTGAATTCGATGATAAATTGAAATTCTAATGCTTTCTTTGTCATCTCACAAGATTATGTTGCACAACTACATTTGGAATCTGCTTTGTTTAAGTTTCTTTTTATTCATTTAGATATTTATGTGTTAGTATTAAAGTACAAGATAAAAAAAGGCATTTCTTTGGGCATCATAAAGATCGCCATGTGAGATTCCTGGGTGACAATCTGGAATTGCAAAAGGTTAGAGGTTCAAAAGAGGCTGAAATAATTTTTTAGCTAAAAGGAGCATGAATGTGCAGTGAGCAAACAAAAAATTCAAGAAGATCATTGCAAAGGGGTAGGGATGTTGATAGAAATGTATGGTTCTTAGAAAAAAAGCTGGGCAAATTCAGGGTACATAATCATGAATGTAATTTTAGATGTAATTGGTTTGCAGAGCTGGTTTTGTGTACAGGTAATAATGTCTTTCAAGCAGATGAAACTTCATGGCTAGTGTTTTAGAATAATCTCAGGGCTAAAGACATTGCTTTAGGAATTATCTTCCTTAGGACTTTCCTAAAGTGATGGAAATTATTCATCAGGAGAGAGTGGTGAGGATATAAAGACTGATTTTACACATTATGAAGATATTGAGTGCCTACTGGAAACCTTTTTTTTTTTCATCTGCTTTCTTGGCTTCCATTCTGTCTATGAAAAATTTAAGTTGTCAAAAAGTAATTACCAGATATGTGAGTCATTGGGTCAAAAAGTCTAGTACTGAATGTCAAGTTGTAGAGAAATTATCCTTTCTTATTATAAGGGATACTATGATCATTTGGGTGGTAGCAATAAGCTTATATTGGAACTTGAACTTGAGAGCATGGATTAGGATGTCTCAGCCATGATGGATTATTAAAAGCATTCAGTCATGAAAGGGGCAGTTTATGTTTTAGTATTAAAGTACAAGCTAAAAAGGGAATGCCTTGAAGTGTTAAGTAATTTTAAAAATTAAAATAAGTCGTATTTAATGAATAAACCAGATATTAGCAGCATTGTAAAATTTAGCTAGCACAGTAGCAGAGATCAACACAGTGCCTTCTCTAAAGTACTCTATTTTACATGCAGGGAAGGGAAAGATAGAATAATTTTTTGATATCATAACAAACATATGCTGGGAAAATTAATTGTCTCTGTAATGATAAGGGCAATAGTGGCTACAGGTGTTTTGGGACTAACTTGTCAACTATGATTTACAAGCAATATGTTGATGAGGGACTGAACTGAACTTTGGTGAGTTGCATTTTCTGTAACTAAAAAAGTTTTATCCACATTTTATTCAATGTACAGGATATCTTTGTTGTTCAGTTTGAATAAAACATTGAAATGCATAGAGTTTACTCACTATGCTTTTCAAAAATATATTTTAAAAGCTTTAAAAAACATATACATGATATGTAAGTGAAATCACAAATATACTCTTAGAGGAGGAGCACTCTAGTCATGCGCTGAGCATGGATTTAGACTAAAACTTCTGGATCTCTGGATTTAGACTCAAACTTCTACTTATATCCATTTCCTGCCTTTGAAAAAATAACCTAACCTCTTAAAAAAAAATCTTCATTTTCAAAGTAGAACTTCTAGGATCTTCTTCAATTATCTCTTAGCAGTCTTAGGAAGATCCATGAGATCAAGCATATGAGGCTGTGAAAGCTGGAAAATGCTACAATAACACCAGGCAAGATGTCAATTTATATGCATAATCCCTTATATATTATATGTGTATTTTTTTCTCTTCAGGACTTTTTCCCATTAAACTAAATATTGTTTCTAGTGAGAGAAGCCTTTTAAGTAAGGTTGATATTATTATTCCTTACAAGTTTCATCTTGAATCATAAACATTTTATGCCAGGAATAATGCTGCTTTAAAGACAATAAGTGCCTGTTTTTGCCTGGGGCCACTGGAAGCCCTACAAAAGAGAAAGGAGGAATTAAAGGCCCTTAATCATATTTCCCCATTTTTAACTGTTAGTTTTCACACTTTTGAGCCATTTCTCTCCTCTTGCTGGGCCCTACTGAGGCCCATAAATCTTAATTAAAGATGCAATTCTTTTCTTATGAAATCTGAGCTATGAGAAACCTTTCATGTTTTTTTATTTTTAAGACTAGCTCCGTGTGTTGGCTCATAAAACAAATAAGACTTTTACACTCAAAGGATTTTGAAAGCTGTTATTGCTGTTGTCATGTGGAGCTGGCCCCACAATTATTATTATTGTTATTGTTATTTTTTATACACAAGCTTCTGATTTTCTGGTGCAGTGCACAATGGTAGAAAATGGAACTCCATACCAGGTAGGTCTTGGTTTAGAAAGTGGAGGTGCGGCTCATAAAACATGAAAGAAATGTGAGTCCAGGATTTCAATGGGGAAGAGAGGAGTACTGAGTGATTTCCAGTGGGGAAGAGTCTCTGAGTGTCACTGATATGGCACCTTTCTGATGAGGTCTCCACCAAGGAACATTTATCTAAAGGGGATATTTTCCTGACTATAATGAGATGTGTAAAACAAATAGGGTGTCTGAAGCTGCATACCTTCCTTCTTTTGTCTTGAAGAATGAGTCAGACATCTTAGACCTCTGGACCCGCTATCTTAATGACAGGTGCCTAAGTGGCTTAATCTAAATAACCGATAGTCTGCGAAGGTCTAGCCCTATCCTAATTGATATTGCTTAGGAAGAACAATGGTTCTGATAAAATTATATAAACATCAAATGAGGTAAGAGGCAGTGACAGCATATAGTAGAAGTAAAGCATTGACCTCGTAGAAGTAGAAAGGAGTCCAGGGATTCTCAGAGTCTGAGAAGGATGTGGGAGAGAGAAGAAAAGGGAAAGGGAGATAGAAAGAGGAACGTTAATGAGAGCATGGGTGCAGCTGGATAAGGGGAATACACTTTTAGATTCTGTAGCATAGAAGGGTAACTATGGCTGACAACAATTTAACATTTCAGAATCGTAAAAAAAAAAAAAAAAAGATGTTGAATTTTCCTAACATGAGGAAAGAATACATGTCTAAGGAGACAGATCATACTACATTATACACTTACACTGAAATGTCACACAGTACCCCATAAATTATAGCTACTCTATGTTAACTAAAGTTAAAAATAAATTTTAAAAAGAAGTACACAACATTTTATCCAAAGACTACTGTGACACAGACCATCAAAACTGTTAGGTTTGCCTGTTTTCTACTAAAACATTTATAATCTCCTACCATTCAGAACTTTACATTAAAACTCCTAGGACTACTTCCAGTCTGGCCTCAACCTGTCTTTGACCCACATCTCAATCTGACACATCCCATATAATTACACCTTTTCTCATTTGTGTGGAGAAGGCATAAGCAATGCTTTCCAAATAAACTGTATTCTTTTGTAACTCTGTGACTTTGCATATATTGAGAGATATCGTAGAAAGGAAGTAATTGCGTAAAGAACTTAGTGTAGGTTGTAAAGTTAGAGGGTTTAATTATTGACTGAGTAACCACTGGCAAATTATTTAGTTTCTCTGAATCTCTTTTTGCTCATCTGAAAGATGGAGACCCTAATTATCTCCTGATAACAATAATTAACACCTGGTGGTGTTATGAGGCTTATGTGAAATGTATATATACACCTAGCACATTATCTTCAATAAAACAGGGGCTCCCTAAAGCCGGGCTGTCTCTCCTTTCTTGTCCTTAACATGCAGGTATCTTCCCTCTTTATATTTCCTCATAGCTTCTAAGATGCTGTCAAGTTATGCTTCATTTATGAAGCCTTTGATCAGATCCCATGGGAGCGTTAGGACATACAGTATCAAGATGAATAATTTAACAGTGAATGAGAAGGTGCTTGTGAAGAAGGAAGGACCTGGGATGAACAGGCCAGGTCAAACATTTTAGTTTCTTTGTGGCCAAACCACATTTTTCTGCAAGAGGGACATTTTGACTCCTTACCTGTTTCTATCTCCTGAGGCAGCTCTCAGGTTTCTTTGAAGCTGTGCTTGGCTTCCCCTTTGTCTCCCACCCTCTCTGCGCTGCTCACTCTCTCAAATCTCCACGCATCATGTAGGGCTTTCTCCAGTGTTCTTGTTGGCCAGCTGACAAATCCTTCAGAATCTGGTTCACACCTTGACAAATGACAGATGTCATTAGTCCTTTCATCACATTAAATTTTCTGCATTATTTTACCTCTTTTATTGAAATCTGTGTGGTTTTGCTCTTCCACACTCCTGGGCCCCAAATTACAAGGCAAATTTGAATTATTAATTCACAGAGTTGGAAAGACGGATCTTATATGTCTTTATTCTCTGTTACACAGTTTAGGAAGAGAAGGCTCAAAGAGGTGGAGAAACAGGCTGATAAATGTTCTGACCCATGTCTCCTCTGTCTTGCTCTGTATTGCCTGTCTGCACTGATCCCTTTGTCTCCTTTGATAGTGGAACCTTGAAATCTCCAGAAAACTCCAAATACTGGGGATTAGAGGTCATATAATGATCTGGAAATGTGCAGAGTGCCACTCCAGAGCAAAAGATAGCTTTTCTGTACTAATCTTTGAAATCAAGCTACCAGAAGGACTCCATGACCAGGTGGATAGAAGGAGGTAAGCATTTTGAGACAGACTACTCTTGAGAAAACTGTAGCTGAAGCAGTCTGTCCCATGCAACTGGGCAGGGTGGGGAGATGATCCAAATACACTGAATATCTTAACATAATAATAATATAATAGTATATTATATGTAATAATACAATAACAATAATGCATGTGATTATGACAGTGTGACAAGGGCTTTCTTGAAATAAAGGAAAATGAATGTTTGTTGAGCATTATGAAGGATTTGGTAGGTTTACATATATGTTCTTATATAAAATTTACAATAGTATAGATTCATGCATTGGCCATTCTTAAGGACAAGGTAAATTGTCAGGAGTTAGAATTATGAAGATAATGTTAATTTTTTATTTATCAAGACTGTACACTAGATAACAATACAGTACACTTTTTTTTGACGCAGTGTCTCATTATGTAGACTACTGTGGTCTTCAACTTGGGAGACCCAATCTCCCAATTGAGGGAATCACATGCACATAACACTCACTATGACTGACCACACACTCTTAACAATCAATAGACTTGAAAGTATAGTTTATTTCTGACTTCCTTTTCCACTTGGATAGTAATTTCTTCTTAAGTATATGAAAATAAGTGAACTTCTTAAGCATAGGCAAATACATAAATGACAATGCATTATTTTTCCTGATAATAAAATGTGCATGGTGGTTTTAAAAATTACTTTTCATAGAAAGTTTAAAGGAAATTTCACTATTGAACTACCAATTTATATATGATGTTTGATACTCTGTAAGTGTACAGTTAAATTTTAAGGGTTTACCTTGACTGCATCCATGCTGGGACACAGTGAATGCAATGAGAACAGAGATAAGTGACCCCATTTTTCTTTTCTTTTTCTTTTTTTTTACTTAAAAAGAAAAATCAGAAAAGAAGAAATAAAAGCAAAACACATAAACAAGAATGGCAAACTCAAAACAATAACAATGTAAATTTTCAAAACAGAATGGAAGAAATTTAACAGTGGTTGTTATATTGCATATTGTTCTTTTTTTACAAAGAAAGAAAAGAGAATTAAATAAAATAGAAAAACAGGAAAGAAGGTAGAACAATGCCAAATAAAAAAATTATCATCATAGAATTGCTAATTCATACATTTCTCAGCGTTGCCAAAGTCACAAAATCAGAGCATAAATAGTGGCTAGACACTCAAACATTGACAGTGCAAATCCTTCTGTTCAATGTTTCAACAGAAGTTCAGTAATATGGTCATCTATTTTACACATTACACATACTGTTATACTCTTTAGAACACTTTCCTTCCCTTTAGCTTTCACAATATCTATTATACCTTTTGGGTCCCATTATTCTGTCAGTTTTTATTATTTTTTACACTAAAGAGACAATGTGATATTACTAATGTGAGTCTTGTTCATTTCATTAATAAGGATATTTTCAAGTTGTCTCCATTTACCTAAAGGCCTATAAGATCATCCTTTTTATAGCTGAGTAGTATTCCATTGAATAAAAATACCCACATTTTTTCATCCACTCTGCCGTTGATGGGCATTTTGGTTGTTTCCAAGATTTAGCTATCACAAATTGTGCTGCTATGAATATGGGTGCACATATATAACTGTGATATGACCTTTTCAGTTTTTCTGGGAAAATACCCAGGAGGGGAAAGCAGGATTGAATGGAACTTCCAATCCTAGTCTTCTGAGAAATCTCCATACTGTTTTCCATAGAGGCTATAGTGACCCCATTTTTCTCTGAACTTGTATGAAAATCTGAAGACAGAGTTTGAAAAACTGGTCTCAGGGAATTCAAGTTCTGAATGTAGTATGGGAGCTACAATTGTGATTTGGTTTGAGCTAGTGCTCTGGGAAATGTAACTGGGTTGTGCTAGAGTTTGAATCTTAAATGCCCTGCAAGCCCTAGTGTTAAGGGCTTGCTTCTCAGGTAATATTGGTAGGTGACAAAACATTTATGAGGTGAGGTCTGGTGAGAGGTCTTTATTTCCTTGCTGGAACACCCTTGAGAGCAATTGCAGGAACCCAGTCTCCTCTTCTTCACTTCTGCTGCCTGGCTGCGAGGGGAGTTTTGCTTTGCCATGTGCTCTTACCAAGATGTGTCACCTTGTCACTGGCCAAAAGCAACAGATCTAAATGATTATGGGCTACAACCTTCAAAATTGGGAGCCAAAATAAACCTTTTTTTCTGTAAATTCATTATGTCAGATAGTTTAAATAGTAACGGAAAGCTGACTAACGTAGTATGTATATGAATTGAGAGTTGCACTATCAAAAGTCTCTATAGTTTTGGGTTCATAACACTTCCTTACAGTTATACTCCTAAGCCTTCATCTCCAGAAGCTCTACAAAGGGGAGAGAACAATCTGTTGTCAGAAGAGTGGTCATGTGGGTTTTGGGCAGCAGATTCATTCTGGGCTCAGAAGCAATACATTGAATGCGTTCCCATGTCCCATGTAGGCGTCAGGCAGTGGAGCCTAACACAGCTTAGAGAGGCCACTCTGGGGAGTGAATGGGGCCTCCAGGCTGTGAATGACCCTGATTGGACTTGCTGATGCTTGAAATATGTAAACCTCTGCAACAATTCCAAGAACTGTTTAAGGGAATGAAACTCTGGAAAATCTTGTGTTTTTAGACATCAACAGTTAGTTATAACCGCCAATAGTGCTACCTTGCATTGGCTAGTAAATGAAGCTTCTCAAATTGTCAGTAAATAATTAAAAAACTTATCAACAAGCAGCTACCTGGTGAATACAAATCTGACTTACACAAATCACTTAAATAAGTTTATGTACTAGGAGAATTTCAAACCAGATTTTATAAATGTCTTTGAAAATGTAGCTTGATGTATATCATTGATCCTGACACCACTTTGACCACAAGGAACATAAGTAACTGGAGGGAGCTAGAGAAACAAGGGGGATTATAACACAGACATGGACTATAACACAAGGCAGGTGAAAGAGAATGTGTGGAGAGTGAAGTTATAGGTGAGAATGGTTCTCGACAGCAACAGTTTCAGTGTTAAAGTGTGGTTTCCTATTAGTTGTTGACCAGTATCAGATACAACTTTGCAAAACCCATCTGGGTCTAGAAATACAAAAGAGACAATTAGAGGAGTCATTTTAAAAATCCTGCTTTATCAACATGGTAGAAGTCAGAAAATCTGATCATTTGGACTCCACAACTTATGATCATCCTCAGTCCTAGTGAAACAGTATCATGCTAATGGCTCAGTCAGTTTCTTCCAGTGGGAAGTGAGATTTTATATTATTGGTCTCCTGGGACACCATTGTCTTTCCTGTTTCATTTATCTGTCCATTTCTCTTCTCAGAGCCAGGCCATGAATTACAATGGGTTTCAAGTTATTTAGGGTATGATGTGAGGGATATCATCAAATCAATTGCACTCTAAATAAATATTATGAAGGATGTAATGGTAGAAGAAGTTCAACATACCACTAAGACAAGGTAGGTGCTTATACCAATACTGGTTTCAGGCTTTATTCCAGCTAAAAGTATTATGGAGTTTGTGCATAGTCACCTACATTTTGCACACCAGATTTTGTATGTATGTACATAGTTGCAGTGATTGAAGGAGTTTATATTAAAGATTTTAGCTTTTGTAACGACTCAAAAATCTCATAAATATTTATTTCTCATTCATCAACAATTCAATTCAGTTGAGAAAATTAGGAAAGCATGTGCAGCTTCATGTGAGTAAGTAATGCATCCATTTCTTTCCTTTAGTTCTCCACAGCATCTTTGGATCCTCTATATAGTGCTCTATCTTCACACACCTAATAATGATAAAGGCATAGAATGTGGTCTATTCTATATAAGGTCTTAGGGCCTAAAAAGTGATTATATCACTTCTGCCAACAGTGTATTAGTCATAAGTCATCACTTAGTACAATTATATCCAAAAACTTTGAGAAATACAATTTTCCTGATTCCTAGAAGGAAAATGAAATATTTTTATGACTACTTAGAATGAGTTTTTTTTTCTTTCAAACTCAGAACCTGGTGCTTGCCAGGCAGGCCATTGTGCTCTACTCAGAATGACTTTGGCCACCAAATTTATGACTCATAAATGTTTAGGAAACATTGCTTATTCATTCATTTGTGAAAGGGTATATTTGCAGGAAACCATGTTTTAGATTGCCAGGCCAGGAGTCCAAGGTCACAGGGACATTAGTAAATGGAGTCAGGGGAAGTGGAGCACTTCTTCACACTTTTGAAAGGTTCTCATCTCTATGGTCTCAAGAGAGAGCTATGAGACTTTGCATGCCACTGCAATGCTTTTCATAATTGTCTCTAGGGAAGAAAAGAAAACCCTCCAAATGGAATAAGAATATCTCCAAAAAGTCCCAAGTACCTGCTAATCTCTAGTTGAGATTACCAAGAAGCATGAAAGACAGCTCTCATTGTTTGTTTCTACATTTCTGGAGGGAGGGGAGATGTCCAGAATAGTCTTGGACTTTAATGTGTGAATTGAACCATGCACATGAAAGCACTGCCTAAAGGAAGTGAGGTACTGTAACTTGGTTACTTGGCACTTTGCATCTGTATCTGTTTCATGAAGATTTGTGAAAGTGTTGATTGATCCAGCTAAAATGTGATCTGCTACTATAAAGGATGTGAAGGTCTTCAGTTGGAGTTGTGATTTGGTTTTCCACTGGCGCTTAGGGATATTTCTTTTGAAAGTTGATTGATATTCCACTTATTTTCTGCACAATAATCAATAAATATGAATTATCTTGTAAAGATCAAGGTAGAGAGTCCAGTTTAGGGAACTGAACCGATTTTATTCAAAGTTCAAATCATAATTGAAAAAAGATAAAATAGCTATAATTTTATACTAAAAGAATAAATTTTATATTTTTATGGATAATGTTGTAAATTGTTGCATAGCTATCCCTTTAAACACTTTCTAATATAAATAATTAACTTCTTAATTACATATATTTGCTTTAAAATTGTGAGCAGGAACCACAAACATGTGCACTATTTTCCATAAATCATATTCACATAAAATTGAAATAACATAGCATTAAGCACATAAACATAAATAGAAAAAAGGAATGGAAGAGATTATATTAACATTATACATAATTTGGATTTCAAATAGTTTCTACATTCTTAAATGTAGAATATTCTTGAATATTCTTGATGCATTCTGGGTTATTCTCACTGAAAAGTTTTTTAGAATCATAACTAAGACATAGTATATGGTTTTCTTTGAGTCAGTTTCTTAAGCATTGGGCTAGTTGTCACTGTAAAACTGCTTTGTGGGAATTCCACTGACACTTTTTAGGCTGTTGGGTACTAGCTATGCAGTCATGCTACTGAAATGTCAAATGGACTCCTTTTAGGTCCTGAAAAAAAATTCCAGGTTTCCCAGAAGACATTGCCTTTGATTCAGTGGCTGTCAGTCTATCACACCTCAGTCTCTCTGATGCAGAGATTAAGAATAAGACCAACAATTTCCACTCCTCCAAGCATAACTTAGGGAATCATGTGAATCTGAAACAAAAAGATATGAAATATTGGAGAGGTTCCAGAAAAAAGTACATAAAAAGTAAATTTAAAAGTATAAAACTATAAGAGCTAACACGTATTGAATACTAACAGTGTGCCAGGAATTGTGCTTGCTAAAAACTTAATAGACATCATTAATTTTTATCTTCATAAAACTTCAAGAAATATGTACTAATTATTCCCTCTGGTATACATTAAATCAACTAGTTTCTGAGACGAATGATTAATGGAAAAGAGTTTTCTCCTGGAAAATAAAAATATTTAAGTGACTTGTCTGTTGTTAGGTGTATCCCTTTTTACAAGGGTTTTTGGTATTATAAAAGAAGTTGGACTTCTTTACTTAATAGATACTTTCCAATAAACATTTCTACAAATGTGCTTCAATACTTGCTTTGTGCTTATAATTCTGATTTACCAACTATGTAATTTGAGCCAGTCACTTAACCTAAATAATTGTCAGTTTGACCATCTTGAAATTGAAGCTGTCTTATGAAATTGATCTTTCAGAAGAAATATCAAACATGATATGTTCTGGTGACTCACGATAATATTTTATCCAATTAAAGGATTCTTAAAATTATTATTAAAATATGATATAATCTGTGTTTCAGAAATTTTCTCTTCATGAAGACCTTTCACTTGCAATATAAAGGCATGTACATAAAGAGAAAGGAGATAATACTTTTTTTTTCTATTCAAGGCATATAGCCACTAGTTTGGGGCAAGAAAATGAACCATGCATTGATGAGAGGAAATAGTGCCAATTTTTTCACATTAGTGATAGAGACTTTAATAATCCCTTGCATGTATAGCACAGTTTGAGCTTTCAGAATGTTTGCATGATAGTAATCTCATATGAATTTATTTTTGGTTATCAAGCTACTACACTGACTATTTAGTCACTGACACTTGATTTAACTGACTGTATTGATGATGCAGACACCTGGTTTGCTGTTAGCACAGTTTTCAAGGAATTCAGTCTCCTATTTGTATATATCATTTTATTCCCTCAGTGCTCACTTTCATCAGAGTAGTCACTGTTCCTTCTTTCCTTCCTGTCCTCCCTCTCGTCTTCCCTTCTTTCTCTTCTTCTCATAAGCATTTAAGGATTCAAGGGTGTGTCTTATGCCAGACACTGTGCTAGATGCTAGAGATTAATAATTAAGAGACGTCTACTGTCTTATGAACTCTTAGTAAGGAGATAAATAGAGAAGAGACACCCAACAGTATTTTGTGATGGTATGTAATAGAGGTCAGAAAGCAAGACACTGAGAAGAGTCCCTGTAGGGGTCTAAAACCTAAGAGTACACACCATAGGATAAATACACCAGGAGGACAAGCAGACGGGGCAGCATGATTACCCCCCCCCAAAAAAAAACTACTCCTTAGCTATTTTTGATTTTGCTGAAGGCAAGGAAAACAGTGCAGTGTTTCTAAGCTAGAATGTTCCTGATCTCAAGGTCAGGGATTAGTTAAGGTTCTGGCTTGAAAAACCAAGCCATAGGTCTGGTGAATTCTCAGAGACTGTCACCCTAAGCTTACCAGGTCATCCTTTTCCGCTGGTCAGACTGAGGTGCTGATTGAACTACTGGTCCTCCCTACATTGCTGAGCTTGCCAATGAGTAACGGCATGTTTGTCTGAGTGCCTAAATACCAGGGAAAACTGCCCAGCTCAAATGAATCGATAGTCTAAAAATTGTCTTCCAGGCAGGCAGTGCCAGGGAGCCTCCAGCCAATGCTCCAGGCAACTAAGAGAAAAGATCCATTGAGCTCTGCAGGAAGCTCTGTTTCTGCTGACTCAGCAGCCTGGAACCGCTTCTCTACTCATTTATATCTCCACTTTCCTTCTCCAGCGCTACTCTGGATCTCTATTCTTGATGAGGTCTGCTCTGGGCCAAGCTGGAAGGCACTGAGGTTTTAAATGACCATACATTATCAACATCTCAGTGTGCTTCTGACAGGACCATAAAGTAGACTAGTCCAATAGTCCGTTTTCTTTCAATTTTAGTTTAATTTGTTTTTGAGTTTGGCCCAAGCCATAAGGTTTTAGTTCAAGGAAAACATTTAAAAAATGATGAATGGGATTAATCTTCCAAAAATCATGGAAAATAATATTTGCATTTGAAACCCAGAGTTTAAGAAACTTGTGGAAGTTCAGAAACCTACCTTGCAGTGGAACTAGGCCTAGAACCTGGAATTAACTATATGACTTTTGGTTGATTGCAGTGTTCTACAAGTTACTATATCTTTTGTATTTTTGGAGAATGTTTTTAAAAATTGTGAATTTCATTGTTTGTAAGTGGAACCCTAGGGAGTAAGTAGGGCACATAGCATTACCATAACTGCATAGAAGAGAGAAACTGGGTACACTCATTAAATGTTGCCCAGAAATATGCAATAGGCTTGAGAACAGAATCATTTCTCTGTATTGTTTCTTTGGTCTTGGTTGCATGAATTTCTGCTCTGGTCTTTATAATTTCCTCCTTCATATGAGTTTTGGGCTTGACTTGTTTTTCTTTTTCTAGAAGTTTGAGGTTCAACATTAGGTTGTTTATTTAAGCTCATTCTGTTTTCCCAATATAAGAATTCACCGCTATACATTTCCTTCTTAGGACTACTTACATTGTGTCTCATAAGTTCCAGTACCTTGTATCAGCATTATCATTTAACTATAGATACTGTTTACTTTTTTCTCTAATTTCATTTGTGACTGATTGGTTGTTCAGTAGAGTGTTATTTAATTTGCATGTGTTTATGGTGTTTTTGTAGTTTTTTTTGTCATTTGTTTCAAATTTTATTATACTAGTCCAATCATATCCATAGGGTAATTTCTATTGCTTTGTATTTATTTAAGTATTTCTATATGCTAGTGTGTAGTCTGTTTTGGAAATTATCTTATTTGTCTCTTTTGATCTTGGCTTAAAGTACACTTTTAAACAAAGGCAAGTTAGGGGGCATCAGAGTCCCTGATTTAAAATTATACTACAAAGCTACTGTGATAAAAACAGCATGGTATTGGCAACAAAACAAAAACCTGAGGATCAGTAAAACAGATTAGAAGATGAAGAAACAAATCCAAACACACTCAGCCAGCTTATCTTTGGCAAAGGGTCCAAATACATTTACTGAAAGAAAGATAGCCTCTTCAGTAAATGGTGCTGGAAAAGCTGGCCTTCTACCTGCTGAAGACTAAAACTAGACCCAAGATCTAAATATTAAAACAGAAAAACCAAATCTTCTGCAAGGTAAAATAGGTAGAATTCTTGAAGTTCATTACACACTTATTGAGGGAAATCTCTGATCATAAATATGTATGCACCAACACAGGGGCATTCAGCTTTATAATGGACATAAAAAATCAGATCAGCACTAATAGTTACAATAAGGGACTCTAGTTCTCCCACTGTTACAAATCGATAGATCAACCAGACAAAAATTAATAAAATATCAGAATTGAACAAAACCTGTGAATAAATGGATTTAGTAGACGTCTACAGGGTGTTTCTTCTTACATCAGAATACACATTCTTCTCAGCTCTGCATGGAATGCTTTCCAAAACAGGCCACAGTCTTTGTGATAAAAACCTAAACAGCATGAGAAATGCTAAAAGATTGACAACTGATAAGCCTCATTTTATTAAAAAAAAAAACTTTTGCACAGTGAAAGAAATTACCAACAGTGTGAAAAGACATCCCACAGGGTAGGAAAAAATTTAACCAATTGTTTCTCAAACAAAGGACTAATATCTAAAACATACAAAAATTTTTTTAAAAAAATCAGACTCCTCTCAATTTAAAGACCCAATCCAAAATGGCCATATGAGATACATAGAAACTTCTCAGGTGAAGAAGTAGGAATGGCAAATAAATATATGAGAGTGTTCATCATCACTGGTCCTTTGAGAGATACAAATTAAAACAATACTGAGATTCCATTGCATTCCTGAAAGAATGGCTATTATCAAGAAATCAACCAACAACAAATGCTGGAGGGGCAGTAGAGAAAAAGGAACCCTTCTCCACTGTTGGGAGGAATGTAGACTGGTGCAACCACTGTGGAAATCAGTGTGGAGATTCTCCAAAAAACTAGTATTAGAGGTCCCACTTGATCCAGCTATTCTCCTTCTGGGTATCTTCCTGAAAGAATTAAGAACATCATAGGACAGCAATATAGGTGCACCATGTTTATAGCAGCACAGTCTGTAACAGCTAAATTTTGGAAAAAAACCCAAATGCTCATCGATTGATGAATGGATAAAAAGATGTGATTTTTTTTTTATACGACGGAATACTCTTCAACCATAAATAAGAATACCCTTGAGACATTTCTAGCTAAAAGGATGGACCTTAAAACTATACTCTTAAGTTAAATGAGTCAGACAAACATGTAAATATCACATTGTCTCCCTGGTGTGAGAAACTGAAAGTGTAGACAAGAACCAAAATGTATAAGCAATAGTGTGAAATAGGAAAAAGTTCTTCAGAAGGAAGGCAGAAGTGGGGAGGCGGGAAGGAAAAAAGGAGGAAGGATAAAGAAAAAATGAGAAAGATAAAGTCATTTCTCTGTTAGTTCTTTCTCTAGCATGCCACATTGTACAATATCTGCATTTATAAATTCTAAAGTATATGTGGGTTGAGATGTGATAGGTTGAGGTCATTTGTTTCTTGTACTCCTCAGATTTTCAGTAGAGCTTTTGACACTGTAGTTTCCAAGTTTCTCCTCATCTGTGGAATACAAAGATGGTTCTCCTCCAGGCATGGAAACCTCATTACCCATACATCATGATCAATCTTGGAATGTCAGCAAGTAATCATGCCACATTGGACCTTTCAGGGGAAAACTATCACTCAGAATGGTTGATCACAGCCACTCTAATACTGATCTGAGAAAAAAAAAATTTCTGATATTTAAAATAGAAGTTAGAACTGGAGATTTTTACATGCATTCTCTTGAGTTTTAGTTGTTGGTAAAAGAGTCACAATAAAAACAAACAAACAAGGAATATTTTTCCATTTTCTGAAATCCTCTTAAATTTCTTTTTTTCAAAGTATTGTAATTTTCAGTGTATAGATCTTTTGCTTCCTTTATCAGATTGATTCCTAAGTATTTCATTTTTTTGGATGTTATTGTGAAAGGTGTAGTTTCCCTAATTTCTCACTCAATGAGTTTGGTGTTTGCAATCATCAAAAAATCACCCAGTAACAAATGCTGATGGGAATGTGGGGGAAAATGGAACATTTCCCCACTGTTTTTGGGAGTGTAAAATAATGCAACCACTGTGGAAATCAGTGTGGATATTACTAAAAATAAAACTAGGATTAGAGGTCCCACTCAACCCAGTTATTCCCCTTCTGAGTATTTTTCCAGAAGAATTAAAAATATCATATCACAGCAATGTATGTGCACCTATGTTTATAGCAGCACGATTTGTAATAGCTAAATCTTGGAAACAACCCAAATGCCCATCAGTGGAGGAATGGATAAAAAAGATGTGTTATTTTTATACAATGGAGTACTACTCTACTATAAAGAAAGATAAACTCGAGACTTTTATGGGTTTATGGATGTTACTAGGGACCATACTCATAAGTGAAATCAATCAGACTTGCATGTGTAAACATCATATTTTCTCCCTAGTGTAAGAAACTGAAAGAGTAGATTCCAAAAGGTACGACAGATATTGTGAAAGGGAAAGAAACTGCTCAAAAGGAAAGAACATCTGGAATAGGGAAAGGAGAAAAGGAAGGGGGGGAAAATATAGATTTAATTTTATTCTGAAATAAGCACAATTATTTGCTAATGGAATGTGTGTATTTTATTTTTCATTTTTAAATTTTATTTTAAAGATAATAAACCCCAACAAAACAAAACAGAATAAATTCAATCAAAACAGGGCATAGTAATAGGCACAGAACTTCAAGGCAGGATAATAAGAAAAGAATAATGGCTACCATAGTGTGTCTTGTTATCCTTGCAATAGTTGTGCATTCCATCAGATATAGCAAAATCAAACTAAAACAAAACAGAATAAATCCAATCAAAACATAGTATTGAATAAAGTAAAAATAATCAGAACAAAACAGTGAGAACAATATTGGATTTCAAAAACAAGATAGAAGGAAATCCCCTGTATTTGCTATATTGCGTGCAGGTATGCCCCTAATAAATGCTCAGACTGCTGGCCCCAGGCCTGCAAAGTCAACCAGACAATATAAGCATTCAGTTGCTTTTGTATCTCATTTGCTATCAACTCAGCCTGTCCTCCAAACCAGCCATTCACTTACTGGTGGTGGGGTGGCGGGGAGTTGATGATTCTCAGCCTGTGAGCTACTAGGCTTATAGGAGGCACTATGTGACTTTTCTCTTCCTGGGCCCCACATGGCTTATGCAGCTTACCAGAAAGGCTGGCTCTGTATTTTAGGTACCATACAAATTCTCAAACCATGGTCGTATCTTCATTTCTTGTTACATGGTGATTTTTGTGATTTCTTGCATTTAATTGCAAGAACAGGTGAAAATTAAGCTTTTCAAAGGTATGATATAATCAAAAGGAATGTAACACAGTTAAAGTTTGAAACTGTGAACTACTTTTAACTAGTTTGTGTGGTGTCTGACAGATGTCGGCTATTACTGTTTTCCTTGAGAATTAAAAATATCTGACAACAACTATGTGATAGCACGTTACCACTCTGAACCATCTCAGCTAATGGAAACAAGGTAAAAAGATAACTATCTGGGTCATAGATCAAGGTCAGTTAACCAACTTTATCACATTGGGTCAGTCATTTAAGCACATGCCATGCACTACAGTTTCCACGTCGGAGGATGTTTGGATTTGTTAATCCCTCGTGGTTTCTTTTAGCTCTCAATGTCTATGATTAAATGAGTTCTGATTCTATCTGTGCTGCTAAGGAAGCCTGGAAAGAATTTGCTATCTTAAACAGCAAACAGTCATCTTTCTGGAACCTTGTTTTGAGAGTTAGGATGAAATTGGTTTTGAATTCAGCCATTTTCCTCTGCCATCTCACTGTCAATTCTGTTAGTCCTGCAAGCTCAGAATTCTTTTAGAGGAACTATGTAAAGCATTCCATGCATGCTTACTGTCAAGCCTGGGACAGAGAGGAAAGAAATAAGTTTTTATTTTCCGATGCTTTAAAACACTGCATATGCACAGTCTTGCTTCCTACAAAAATCACTCTCCTTCTTTTCCTTTGTAAGTCTACTAGTTTGGGCTAGATTGAAACATAAAATCTTCCCAGTCAATATCTGTAAAGTCACACAGAGCCTGAATAGAGTGAAGGCTGATTTGTTCATTAATTTTGAACAGAAAGGATGAATGAAAGTTTTTTGGAATTTGGAGCAGGTCAAGTGAAAAGAAGCCATATGCAGCAATTTTATATTCACTATTCAATTGGAAAATACAGAAAATTACTTTTTTTCATTATTTATAAATCATCCGTAGTTGAATTATATTTTCATTTGTGAAATTTCCTTTTTTTTTTCAGCTCCCCACATCCCTTCTGTTTCTTTTTTTCTGTAAGATTTTGCTATGTTGTCCAAGCTAGTCTTGAATTCTGGCTGAAACCATCTTCTTGCCTCAGCCTCCTGAGTATCTGGGGCTATAGACACACATTGCTCTGCCTGGTTAAATTCTCCTTTAAAAGCATCTTTCTGTCCTTAGGTTATAAAATTACATACTTATATTTCATTATAGCAATATTGTATTTTTATTTGTCATAGGGAGGCTTTTAATTCCTCTGCAAACCATATTGCAATGCAGTGTTAGAGACTTAATTACTTTTACAAATATAATTAACAATTTTCCCACCACTACCTATTAAATAATCTACCTTATCCTCATTTTTCATGATACATCCTGCTGTACAGCAAGTCTCTATGGATACAGTAATCTTCCCATCAATTCTTTATTAATATATTTGTCTCTATCCCTCTCTTTTTCTTTTTGAGACACGGTCTGGCTATGCTGCTGAATTCCTGGCCTCATAAGATGTTCCTATTATAACCTCTTATGTATCTGAGATTATAGCTGTATGCTATCATGCTTCACTTATTTGTCTGTTCTTGAACATTATATGCGTTGTTTTTATTATTATGGCTTTGCAGGATATATTGGCATCTGATAGGATGAATCTCCTGTTCTTTAATTTTCCTCAAAAGTAATTTATTAGCTCCTGGATTTATGAGCTGCATTGCTCAGTTTTGTGCTACTGTAACAGAATACCTGAGGGTAGGATATTTATAATGAGAAATAATTTATTGGCTCATGGTTATAGAGGCTGATAAACCCAGGATTGAAGAGCTATATGTGATGATGGCTTTTCTGGTGTATCCTAACATTTGAAACATACAAGAGCAATCCAAAGGGGATTAAATTACCTCTTTTATAATAAACTTACTCACAATAGGAAGTGAAGCAATTTCCTTTTATGGTAAATCCTTTTGTGATAACAATTTAAATTTATTCGTTTGGACTTCATAGCCTATTTATTTCTCATCCAGTCCCTATCTTCCAACACTGTGGCTTTGAGCCCTAAGTTTCCAACACATGATTTTGGGGAACACATAAAAAGACAGAACATGGGAGAAATATGATGGGGTACATGGACATTACTGAGTGCAGTTACAAATAATAGATTAGATGCAAACACAGTACCATGAATGGTTTTGAAAAACAGAGTGAGGGGACAAAATAAGGAACAGTAAGATGTATAGTATAAAAACTTTTAAAAATTGAAAAATGCATGAATTTATATAAAATATACTTACTTTTAAGGTGAAACCAATGCTTAAAAAAAGTTAGTAAACACGGAACAGATGTCCTTATTGAAGAGTAATGATTTCAAGGATAGGAAAAGAAGTTAATAAAAAAACAGCAAAATTAACAAAAGAGCAAAAACTCATAAAATAAAAATGGCTTCATAATAGAGCAAGACATACTTGAGATAAAATTAAAATGAGGTATAACTTTGCAAAAATGCCCTCACCTTTCAAATTAGAGTTGGGGGAAAGTCAGTGTTGTCTAGAGCATCTTTTCAAGGGGACAGAGAACACAAGAGCTGGAGGTCATTCTGGGTTCTATTCTACACATCATCCCCTGTCAACTAACACAGCAAGGGTAACAATTTGGGAATTCTCCTCAGGAGAGGCTAGAATCATTTGATCACATCTTCTACAAGTTATTGATATTTCCTGGAGCCAGCCAGTAGGGAACTCTGCACAGAAAGCTCCAGTGCTTTTCTCTGGTAGCTCTAAGTATAAACATGCACTCATCCCTGCCTGCGTCACTCAGCAGTCCTCCCTGCTTCAAAGAAAACAGCACTTTGTCAAGGAGTGCAGGGCCCTGACCAGGAGCTAAAAGCATCCTCTTTTCTAATTGTCAATTATCTCTACACTCCAAGATAAACATTTCTCCTTTACCATCAGACTAGCTTGAAAGGTTCATTTAGGACAGAGCTATTTACAGGAGAGGAAGCAGAGGTGTGAGGAGGACAGAGAAAGCAGAGGCACAGTTTAAAACCAAGACATACTGTTTGCTTCTGATGTGTCTTAGAACACTAGTTAGATACTGGTTCTGCTGTCAACTGAGCTTTACAGAGGGCGGAAGAAAGCAGGTAATGCAGGAATCTGTTGGGATGGGGAGTTTGGAGAGGCACTTTTTTTCTTAAAAAGCCCTTTTTATTTATAGGAGGACAGAAATTTAATTTAATACATACCTTACATGTATACAAAAAGAAATACGTAGATAGATAGATAGATAGATAGATAGATATAGATAGATATAGATAGATATAGATGATTTACTATTTTTTGCTGTAAGAGTAAAGCTTAGCTTAGAACTTTGCACACAAAGCCATAATTTCTCTTGTATCTTTATGTAATAGATGGGAATACACTAGACTGGACTGTCATTGGTGGCAAGGCCAGGGATAATTTAGTGCCTCCTAACATTTCTTAACGTTTTGTATTTCTACTTTTTGAAAGAAGAGGAAAAGAGGAGCTAGTAAGAAAGAACAGAAATGGTTCTTCTGATTAACCAATAAGTAATCCCTCCCTTTAACGTCTTGGCCTTCCTGAGCCTTCCATTTCTCTCTCTCCTGCCCTCTCTCCTTCCCTTTACCTGGCATATTTAAAATCTAGAAATTTGTGTGCTAATTAGTGTGAGTATGATTTTCAACCTGTCCAATGATGCCAGGAAGTGAAATGCAACCTTTTCAAGTTTAGTAGCAACAATGTAATACAAGTCAAAACAGAGAGACATGTTCAAGTAATTTGGGGGCAGGAGAGTGGTTGGAATTCATATATTGAAAGTTCAGTGATGACAGGTCACTTCAAGGGGCACAGTATCTGTACTAAATTGAGCCAATAAAGTCTGAAACTTTCTAGGCCGAGCAGAGGGAGGGAATAGAGACTGTTTTTGTGGAATGAGTAGTTAAACATGGAAACTCAGAAGAATCAGGAAGCCTGTTTTCAATCAGACATGAAAATTAGTTCTACTTCTTGCCAGTTCTGATAATGGGAATTTTAAAGTGGCTTTGGAAGAATAGTGAATTCTTGGTTGTCCAGTTATTATCCTAGATAGATTGTTAGTTTTGGGATGTCTTTTTGTTGTTGCTGCTGCTAAATGGAGAAAGAAAAAATGGATCATTGTATGTGCAGCCATGGGGTGAATTTTGTTTATGGTACCCCAACATTTTTTGGCATGACTCTTTGACCACCAAAGTCCTGCTAGGATTCTACAGGACTCTTTTGAGTTTGTTGTTTTATCCAACATGTGAATGTGAATGAGATGAAAGTTCTTCACTTATTCCATCTTGAAAAGAAGGAAGAAGACATTTATCTGGCTGGAAATGACTCATTGTAGGGTTAAGCTGAAATGAAAATGGCATTTTGAGGATTAAAAATGTTGACTTAAAACTCCACTAACCAGTAAGGTTCTGGGATGTTACAGGGAAACTTCTCAGGCCTGATGTTTGATAATGAAGTTATTTCTTTGACAAATGCTTATAGCATGGTTATTCACTAGACAAAAATGTTTGCAAATATTTTCTGTATAATAAGTGATGTTTTTAATAGATCATCTATTATTAATAACGTAGTAGTTCAACTTGCCTTATATGAGGCCTGAACAGTGGGCAAGCTATTAGAACTGCCTTAATCTCAGTACAGTAATAATACACAATGCAGAATTGTTAAGTAGATTTGTGGATATATCATGTATAATGTTAAAACAAAGTGGTCCTTAGTGACTATTCTTTCATTCTTTATTTCATAAGCTGAAAGTTCCTTGAAGCACAGACCAAGTCTTACTTTTGTTTTATCCACAATTTCTACGGGACATCTGACCTATAGAAGAGGCTCAAGAAATGTTTACAGAATTGCTGAAAGTATTTACTCTATAAATCTGAAAAATTTGAGTTGTAAGTTTTTCATAGGCTTTGAATTGTTTTTATGTCTCATTCAGTTATTTGTATTTTCTTTTTATAAAGCAGTCAGGTATCCAACTTTTTTCTTTATGGGCTTTGGATCTATTCATGTTTTCTCTTAAACTAACAACTGAGTCCTGGACTGCTCTTGATTTTGTCTCTTCTAACCTTTTCTGATCCTGACAGTTCATAATGACCACAGTCTGGTATTTGTTTAATACAGCAATGCTCATTGGCCAATGTGATTGATGTTTATGCAATAACTCTGGAGGAATAAAGGACATTGCCACTTTGTCCCTATTTTAAGAACACTTTCCAGGAGCAAGTCAGCATTCAACAGTGTGGTGGCTTCATTGTTTGGAGACTTAAATTTATGCCAGTTAGGATAGAAAGTGGTGAGGGAGACAGGACACTTTCCATGTTTCTGCTTCCTCCTCCCTACAACACACACAAACATACCACACGCACACACACACACACACACACACACACACACACACAGACATTGATGCTAATTTAGCTGGTAGAACAAAAAGTTCCAGCTAGGTGAGTCATATTCTAATTGATTGAATAATCATTTTCCTTGTGAGAAACAAAGAAAAAGTGAATCTATTGCCTGTTAGACCTGGAAAAGATTAATATTTTCAACACACTTGTCTATAGTTCTGAGATGGACTGACTACTGTACAATTACCTTGGGAACTTTATAAATAAATCGTCTTCCCCATCTACCTTAGTTTTTAGTCAAAGTTCTCTTGGCAATAATTGGGTTTGACTATTTAAGTCAATGACTAGCTTTTCCCAATACTTTACTTTTGCAGTGGAGGTCATTAAAGCACATAACAAGTGACTTGTCCATACTTTTTCATGGATTAAAAAGGAAGAAATAGGAAGGCAAAAAATAAACATTTAGTGAATGTGAGGCTTGGGTGGATACTATATTCAGTGCTCTCCACATTTGGGTTCCTTAACTACCATGACCTTGGGAGAAAACCATTGGCCTCTCTATTTACAGTATAAGGCACTAGGGTTAGAGATGTACGTAATGTACAAAAAGTCATTCAGCTAGAAAGATGGAGATGGCCCATGGATCTAAATCTTACTCTAACATTTCCTAGTTAGGATCCTTTCACTTTGTTGGAATTTGCGGATACCTGATCTACTGAAACTGAATAGATCATTATATTGACAGGTAAACTTTCAATTTCTGATCCTCAGTTTTGTTTTGTTTAGAAGTCACGCTAGCTCTGTTTGACCCCATGTTTCAATATTCTAAGCCTTCAAATTTTGATTTGACAGCACTACCTCAAGGAAATTCACTTGAAAATATTTCAGCAAATACTTACTGAGAAAATACTATGTGTGGAATGCAATGCTAGGAAATTAGAGGTGAACATGAAGGACAAATTTGGGGTATTTATAGAGCCTATAGTGTTGAGGAAGCTAAGAGAAATAAAATATGCAAATAGAATATGGTCAGAGTTATGCCAGGGGAAGTAGAAGTTACTTGGAGAATACATAGCAGGAAAACCTAATTCAGACTTCACAAAAGTGACAGCTAGAATGTGAACAGAAATTAACTACATGAAAATGGTATGACTCTTTCATGGGGGCCAAAGGAAAATATTTCAATGAAACAGCATTGGTGAATTCAAGGAGTCTAGACATTGTGTGAAGAGTTTGGATTTGATCAGTTCAAAGGAAAAAAAATTGAAAGAAACATTATTTCTGGAATGAAAAAGAGAGAAGCAAGATGTTAGAGGTAGGAGGCTTCCAGGTGGAAAAAAGCCATGAAAACCCCATTAAGGTCTTTGGATTTTATCCTAAAGCATTGCAAAGCCACTGAAGTTTCCCAATTCCACAAAAATGATCTGTGGATTAAAACCAAGTGTAATACAAACAGTTTTATAGTTTGGAGGATACTTTGATGACTGTGTCAGTGATAGATAGGGGTCTATTAAGCTTGGAAACAGGAGAGCCAGTTAGGAAGCTATTTCGTTTGGAAACCAGAGGTGTGTTATTCATCCTTGCAGTTTCAGCACCTAGCACTTTGCCAGGTACCCAATATGTGTTAAGTAAATATTTCTTGAATTGATGTGGAAATAAATGTTCATTGGGGGAAAAGAAAAAAAAGTTCCCAAATATTTCTTGCTCTTTTTGGTGTCTTATCTTTGTCCAAGCTTTTTCCATTCCCCAGGTATGCTTATGTTTTTCTTTTTATCTATTTGAATAAATAATAACTGTGCTTCCAAGCTCAACTTAAGACTAGCAGCTTTTTAAAGCTTCTTTGAATGTCACCAATTTCATTGATTTCCTACCCGCCCTCAATTATAATGAAATTCACAGAGTGGTTAAAGCTTTGGGACATTATACAATGCATGCTGTTGTTCTATGTGGATGAATCTTCAACTATTTGATTTACCTTGTTTTCTTCATCAATCACTTTCTCTCTTTCTTTTTTTCCTCCCTCCTTAAAGGTAGGAGGTTTGGATCAGCTAACTTCTTTCACATTCAGTTGTGCAAGCACACAGTTAATTCTGAAATAAGAAATACATGTAAATTACCTTAAAATACTCAGACCATTTAACTCATAATACCTCTATTAGGAACCTATATCAAATGAAAATAAATAATGATAAAAAATACGTGGCCAGAGATGTTTATAACTGCTTTCTGAAGTTTTAAGAAACCTTAGAGGCAACTGAATTATTTAATGATATTATTTAATTATTTAATATTTAATATATTTAATGATATTATTTAATTATTTAATGAGGAGGTTAAATATATCACATTGTATTCATGTATGAATTGTGTCTGTGACTTTGGAAAAAATTAGCAAGGAATGGGAATTTGACAGGTGAAGTTATAAGTCAGCAATTGATTTTTATACTAATTTTCAATGTGATAATAGAGTTAAATTTATCAGTATAAATACTGTTTAAAAAACAACTGTTTTCTGTTCTCTCCTTCTGCAAACTACCTGAATTAGTGAAGAGGACTATCATTCACCCTTCAGAGCGTGCCTCATGCACCTTCTTGGCAGCCAAGATAGAAGAAGAAAGCATCCAAGCAGGGCCCTTGGCAAGGCAGAGATGGCTTTCTCTTCTCTGCTCCGCAAGCTAGCCTTTGGAAGGTTGCCATCCTTACATTTACATGCACAAAACCTGCAAACTCACTGTCCAAGCTGGGCTTCTCACTTCTGAATTACTTCCTGGGGACGTTCTGAGAGATGGAATACTTACAGGCTTTGCCCATGGCTCTGGTTGCACAGCACCCTGAGAATATCTCCTACCAGGATTTTAGAGCTCACATCTTCCAAACAGTCTAATCTTTTCCATCTCAATGTTTGCTTATGCTCTAAAAGCAATTCTAGTAGGTCAGATGTACATTGTCTCTTCCTCTCTGAAGAATTGTATTTGTCCTGGTTCTTGTCTTGTTTAACTGCACTGGGGCATTTCCTTAAAGCATTATCCAGGGATGGCTTGGGCTATATTGGTGGGAAATGAATGCTCGGAGAGTTGTTATTGCATTTCATAAATGTCTAGGATGAAAGGCCCTGAAGTGCAAAGTATATTATGATTATCCTTTGTGTGAGATAAGAACTCTCTAATGCAAAACAGCAGCAGCAACAGTCAGACACAGAAACCTCTGTCAGGAACCTAGTGCTTCACCTCCACAGAAGATGATGACCCATTCCCAACAGGCATCACTCAAGAAGCAGAAATGTTTGCTGTTGTATTTCACATCTGCAGCACCCATTAGATCTTAGATCCTTTAGATCCTTTATTCTGGCCCCCTATCATGAAATCAAACAGCATATGAAACTGTACTGTGGGTTTTACTACCTATGTATAGGTTACTTCCTGTAAGTCTCACAACAACCCTCTGTGGCAGACACAGTCATGATCATTACCTTATTTTTGAGGAGAAGAAGAACTGCATGCTAAGTGGTGACTGCCAAGGTCATATAGGTAGTAATTAAAAAAGGATTCAGGTTTGGCAACTCTGCCCAGACATCTCTAGTAACCAGCATTCTATACTAAATTAACACATGCAAAACGCTTAAAGCAATACCTAGTATAATTATAAAATCAGTATTAGCCACCATCCTCTTCTTTTATGAGTTCTGGGCAGTTTCCAATTGTATGCTTCAACTGATGTGCTCAGAAAAGTGATTTTGTACCCAAAAGGGAACTTAAAAACAATATCATTAGTCCATAGATGGCTGCTTGTTAAGCATCCTTGGGCTGGACACTTGGGGACTACGTGGCAGAATGAAGTTGAAGTTGACATAATCTTGGACTTCACATAGGAGAGAAGTGTGAGGTATATCAAAGTGAGGTCACCATTTCAACTTCATCTTTTAGTGGGCCTTCAAAAGCTCTTTACTTTGTTCTTGAGTCAGGATTTTATAGGTAGGAAAGAAAGAAGGGACAGTGGTGAATAAAAAATATATACCAGCAGCCTTGGAGATGCTTTGTCTTCTCCTCTTACCCACACATAAGTAATCTCAAATCTGTAAATGTTTTCATCTTTATGAGATTACTTTTGTTTCACAAAGACTTTGACGTTAATTTAAAGAAATTCTACCTGGAACAAATACTTTGGGCCTGGGAGAGAAGCACATAGTAGAATATTCCTTCTGCTCTGATCTATACTAAGGTGTATTCATGTTGAAGACTATGATTTATATAAAACACAGGTGTCCATATTTATTAAAAAACACTATGGAACAGGCTATTGATACAAATGCTGTAAGTATGAGTAATTTTAAATGTAGCACGGATACCAATTCACTGGAAAGCAGAAGCAATGAACTCAGAGTACATAATAAAATGTTTTCTTTAATAATATTGAAAGTGATTTTAGCCCATTTTGGAAGGAAAAATAGTATTTAGGAAAGATCACAATGACTCTGCGAAGTCTTACAATGTCAGTGACTTATAATAAAAAATATTTGAGTGTCATTCATTCTATCATTGGTGGTTCCTCATAGTTTCATAATCAATCTGGGACCAAGGCTGATGGTGAAACCACTCACTGAAATCTTGCCAGTCACAACACGAGAGAGAAAGCAGGTTTTCAAGGGATCTAAAACTTGCAACTGATACTTTACTCTGTAAGTGACCCATGTCACTTGTACTCAAAAGTCATTGCCCTGGATCATAGGCATGATCCTAAGAAGTACAATTCTTTCTTATACTGACAAGGTAGAGAAGTAGAACTAGCTGGGGAATCAGAGAACTATTGACAATCACAGACAGATAATATTTCAGTACAATGTGATGACAGGAAAAGATGGGAGCACCTAAGATTTATTAAGAGAGTCAATGAGAAAACTTAACTTGAAAGATATAAAATGTGCAGTAATTGCAAATATATGTATGGGGCTAGATTGAGAAAGTCTTAAATATCAGGCTTAGGATTTTATCTTTTATACCCAAGCTGCTGATTTTCAAAATTGTTTTTGTCAGTGTAGAAAATTTTAAAGCAAATTATTATAGATGACAATATACAAGTAAGGGAAAAAGAATCACGTCTTGTGAAAGTGGGTGTGTGGGCCCAGACAGCTCTGCTGGCCTCCCGGTGCCTTCTCATGGGTCTCCCATGGGTTTCTGTAATATAGTTTAAAAAACACATTTCTCAGGTCTTAAAACACTTTCCAGTGCATTTCGGTACTGGAGAAATAAGAAATCCTCAGTCAAAGGTATATATGGCAACTAGAGATTAATTAAAAAGATAAAGTGAAGGAGAAATTCAGGACAAAAAGTTCAATAAAAAATTGCAAAATAACAAGATACTTAAATCTGGGTATTGACAAAGATAGATGTGTCTCAAAGAATTATTTGACAAACTGGTGATTGATTGGACATCAGGGTTCACAGAAAGGGTGAAATCAAATAAAACAACATGTTTGAGGCTTGTAAACTTGAGAAATGATGGAAATGTGAATGTTAATATCAAAACCAATAGGAAGAGCTTTATGGATGTGTCCTCAAGCATTCATTTAGTAGCTACTTTATGATATGACATGAAATGCTTTGGAAAAAATACAAATTTAATATTAAATATGCTAGCTTTAGGTGGTAGCAGGTTATCTTCAGGTATTTATCCTTAAATGCCTGATGCACAGTTTTAAGCACAACATCGGCACTAAAGAGAACACAGGGTTGAAGCTGCGCCTTGGGAAACATTAACAAACAAATGAAATGCTGTTAATTGGATGGATAATTATAAACATAGGCTCATATACATCTGAATCAAAAAGAGGCTTGGAGCATAGAGTAAGTCTCATCTTCAGTGTCACTAAAGCAGATGCTAATCCTTAGGAAAGTTTATTGTCTAGTGCTCAGATTGGTGGTATGAGTGTTTCACCCACCCAGGGGTGGAGCCAGGATATTATGTGCGGGGAAGAAGGTGTGTCTTTCTCTCTTCTTGGTTCACATTTGCTGTTTACAGTGGTGCTGCCATACCACCCTGCTGCCTGGAGCCAACTGAATATGGACTGAAACCTCCAACCTGTAAGAAATAAACTTGTCCTTCTGTAACTTTGGGCATCAGGTATTTTGTCTCAACAAGAAAAAAGTAACCAACACACTCTCAAGCTTAAAAACTCACAAACTATTGTATAATGAAGAACTTAATTTTCTCTCTGGTGGCTAGGATGCAAATTCATCCTTAAGGCCTTGCGTAAGTATTCAAATGACTTCCTACATAAGGCACAAAACAGTTGCCGACATTGGAGCAATGGGTTCTAGTTTGAAGCTTTGAAGCAAAATGGTTGGTTAATCCTCATAGTCAATATAGCCCTAGGACTCCCAAGCATAATAAGTTAGCAAGTAACTGCCCATGAAGAAGCCATTCATACGTTCCCAAAGATTCTCAGAAAGTTGAGCTTTCCCTTCCTCTGAGGTGGGACTGTTCTCCTCTGCCTACCCAACTTCTTGGATGGACCTGGGTCCTAAGTTTCTTGCTGTCTCCGTCTTCTGATCTTACAAAGATGGCAGTGGAGAGACAGAAGAGCAGCTTTCGCAGTCTTCCCTCCCATTTAAAATTTCTTACTCTTTAACCCAAGAACTTCTGCTGTCCTATGAAAGCTAATGGACTGCTTGATCCACTGAGATATGTCCTGGGAGAGTGATGCGGAATACACGAAGCTATCTCGATGTGGTTCTTCATTTCTCGGTGATGACTAATGGACTAGAGATTAAAAGGTCTCACTAAACTATAAAGATGACACCAATAATAAATTTCAACTGTGTCATTCAACCTAGCACTGAGCAGCCAGTGACTGACTACAAGAAATATAAAGCAGCTTCATCTAGAACATGCACATGTGATCTTAGGGGTCAGATGATGAAACAGGTGTCAGATCACAGGGTCAGGCACGATCAATGACAGCTATTTTACTTCATGGAGTGGTTAACACAATTTGAGAACTTGTCCCTTTAGTGAGGAACAAGCTATGAGAACAGATCCATTCAGAAATTGGGCTCTTTAGGATGTATATATGTAGCGTTAATATATATGAGCATGGTACTAAAGAAATAATATTGGTCTGAAGCTAAAAGACTCACAGTTCTATCTCTAAGACTACTTAGCTATTTCATCTTGATTAAATTGTCCTTTTTTAAAAAATCCTGGCTTATTCATGTGCAATAAAATATTTGAGTTAAAGGTAATTAGTCAATTTTCTTATTATCGTGATTGTTCCAGATTAGTGTAATATAAAATCCAAATTAATTTATAATACAAAGTGCCTAAGTCTGTATGAAGAGCACTACAGTTTTTAATCTCATTTCATCTTAAAGCAACATTCTGAAGACTTTTGTTAATATCTTATAAAAATAGGGAAACAGGCTTCAGAGACAGCAAGTGGTTAGTCATGTGGCTAACATGGGACAAAGTCGAGATGTAAGCCTGGTTTTATGCTTTTATGCTCTCATACAGATTTCCTAAGCATCTTTCTCCATGTGGCATAATCCGTGGTTCTTGTAGGTCACATAATGGGGAACTTTTTTTTTTTTTTTTGAGGAGTAAGAGTGTTCTTGGTGGTGGCTGGCAGGTTTTTATCTTGCGCTTTTGGCCTATTTTTTAATCACTAACACACAAATACTGTTGACAAATTACTATGCCTTTAAAACATTTTTTCCAGCTAACTTTTTAGCCACAAAAAGGCCATCATTTTATCAGCTTTCAAATTGCTCTGTCTTTATGCTTTACCTATAGAGAAGCTCACGGGAGGCAGTTGCTGTCTGTTCCTCTTAAGTGCTCCCAGATCAAAAGAAAGTGAAGCTGTCCAAGGACCAAATCTCCTCTCAAGGGTTGTCGTTAGCTTTCCCAGTGTGACTGACCCCACGCTCTTCCGAATATCTGTCTGCTGCCTACAACCTGGGGCTAAGAGGAAGGTTTGTGTTTGGGTAAATGGTATGCTAATCTGTTACTGTTTGCCCTATAAATTATTTTTCTTAATGAAAAGACATTATTTTATTTCTTGAGCTGAAGTCCAGGCCCACTGCAGCAAAGAATACTTTATAAAATCAAAAGCTAGAAATTAGAACACCTGGCTCCCCTTCAAAGTCTGCCTAGGATGTCTCACATTTCATAAGCCAAATGACTCCCAGCATGAAGGAATCCGGGACTGGAAAGAGTTTTAAAGGTTTTCTACTCCAGCGTTCTATCGATTGATTGAATATCCTCTACTTCAGAGATGCTCTTTTTCTGTCTGGCTATTCATGGAACTTAAGCCACCCTTGCCTTTCCTCAGAGAGCTGCTGGGCTTTAGGTTGGGCAGCTGCTAACAGTGCTCATGGGTATCTGATTTGGAAGGAAATAAATGTGAGTCAGCTGTGAAAATTACAGATCAGATTTTTGGCATGCAGGTCACTCTGTATTTTTAGAACCAGAGGAGAATAAAATAAATATTTTTTGAGTCTAGTTAGGATTATTAATGTTATATTCAGAATAAAAAGAAATCCTAGTGATAGTTTGAAATACTCCAGGATATAAATTTTTCCAAACCTTGCTACTGTTCTCCAAGTTGATATTACATGTTATTTTTATTTATACTCTTCCTCTATGGGGTCTAGCTTTGCCAACTGAAAGCTGTGGCAGAGTAGGAACATTTTTCTTCTTTGCCATATTGCCCTCTTTGTGGCATCATGGCTGGTTTTGTATAGGAGTACAATTTATGATTGTAGAATGAATGGACAATCACAAAATACATGTTCTGATAGTAAAAGTGATGAAAACAGTCATACTTTTTTTCCTCTAATGTCCCTTGAGAATTTAAATGTTAGGTAATGTCTAAAGTACTTTAAAAGTATTGTGCAACAATTACTTTATCTCAAGGTAATAATAGTAATAATCCTAGGTCGAGAGTGGTGAAGCTATGGCATTCATATATGGTATTTTACTTTTAAGACAAAAGATGGAATTATTTTTTCTCAACTAAAACGTTGGTACTCACGTAGAATTGCAGCATTGGCATTTTTTTTATAAATAAATGGGTTTTGAGTTGCAGTTTGTGACTTGTTCTCTAAAAGGTTTGTCATCACTGTTGTAGGTCTATCAGAATTGAAGGTGAAGGCTGAGAAAACACAGGAAAGTAAGTAATCTCCATCCTACAATTTATTTTTAGCTGTAAAGATATGGCAGACCTTCACAGAATGTAATAGAAACTGGTATACACACTACACTGTAATATGTAGTTTATAGAAAGACAAGAAATACTGTGTTGTGGTTTAGATCTAGAATGTTCCCTGAAAGCCTCATAGGTATACAAGGGAGACTTTTAGTAGGTGATGGGATCCTGGGTGTGCTATACTCACCAGTGGATTAATCCATAGATGAGGTCAGAGCTTAATACAGTCTTAGCAGGGAGGGCCTGGTTGCAGGCAGGTCACTGGCTGAGGGATCCAGAAATGTGCACCTCCCTCCAGGAGTCCTGCCCTCGCTCACTGCTTCCTGGCTGCATGATGCGAGCAGCTTTCCTCCGCTGTGCCTTCTCATTGTGCTGTTTCTGCCTTGGAGACATCCAACCTGGAAAGTGTACCAGCGAGCCAGAGTAAACATTTCCTCCTTTAAATTGTAGGCCTCAGGTGTTTTGTCCCAGCAACAAGAAAAAGACAACCACAGTGGAAATAAAAGAGAAAACTTGGATACTGTGATACTATAAAAAAATAAGCTAAATCCATAACAATCCTCAAGAAGTAATGTGAATGGTGATTATGTGTATCTGATGGCTCCTTGAGGACTTGCTGCAGGGATGAAAAGGTAGTAGTGCTCTTGGTGTGGTGGTCTTCTGGCAACCCTCTAATCTCATCACGCAGCCTGACAGCTAAATCACCTTTATTCACCATCTGCTGAGCTGGAAATGCTGTTGAGGTTGAGTGAGGTTTGTGAAAAAGTTCCCCACACTCTTGTAAATGAGAAGGTAGCCAGGATAGAAGCAACAAGCAAGGAAGTAAATGGAAGCAATTAATGTCAGAGCACAAAGGGAACCCCTAGTGGGCTAAGCAAGTTAATGCATTTTAAACCTAATTAAATCAGATGCTACTAATTTGAAACTCTTGCTTATTTGGACTGAGCTAAATGTTGCTTCTACTCCACCTATGAAAGAAAGGGTTTTCTTAGCAAATTACTAGGGTAAACAAGATTGCACAGAATTAAAGTGCTTAATAGAGTAACAGGGAATCAATTTGCAAGAAAACAATCATTGTGCTAATTTTAAACTGTTCTTACCTGTTCATTAAAAGAGCCCATTAAGGACCTCTGCCTCTTAACACTGTGTTATGCTAGTTTGACTTGTTATGTTTACTAAATAGTGAAGAGAAAAATTGAGTTTGGACTTCTCTAATTCCTACTGGCTATTTTGTAGTTTAGCCTGAATTAATGAGATTTGTATACAGGCCTTCTCAGTGTCATTTTTTTAGAGATAGCTAGAATCCATCTCTTTCTTTCTGTAGGTAATACATGAGTGCAGAAATCACACAGTATTATGCACAGCTATCTCTAAAGTCATACTTGGGAGAGTAATAGTCATAATCTCCTAAACAGAGAGGAGCGGTTGAGATTAAGCAGTTGTGATCAAGTGTCATCTCCATGTAGATTATTGATGCCATTGTTTCTGGGAGGAGGAAAAGGGAAAAATTCAGGTAAACCTCTGAGGGTTTTTTGGTTCTTGTAAAGGAAACATAAGTACCGTTAGCTGGCACTTTAAAAATGTCCTGCAAAGAGGTAAAGATTAAAGGAATTTGCAAGTGAGCCCTTATTCTTGTACTGATTTTAGAATTTCAGTTTTAATAAAATGCTAATGATTCTATGAAACAAAGATACTTTAGACCTTTTGAATTTCTACTTTGTAAACCAAAGCACAATTTGCATGGCTTCATTTTTATTTATGCTTATTATTACATTGATACAAAGGAAGACTATTGAAGGCTTATGAGTATTAAAAACAGAAGTATAAAATATGTAAATGGTGTGTTCCCACCAGGATAAGAAAGTAAATAGTATCTCTGGGAACTGTGCAAATAAAGCTTCCCTGGAATTTGAATAGAGAAAAAAGGGTGGAAGAATTCAGTCCACCTGTGGCTTTTAGTAATAGATTTGTTGAACTTTTACAGGAATAGAATATTCTATTCCTGTACATTGTAAGTATTGATATTTCCAGCAAAAAAATCACAAAAATTGATTTTGTTAATTTTAATCTTATTGGTTTTCTTCAAAATTAGTTTGCACATTTGTCTGGGTTTTACAGTTCTATAAGAGCCAGAAGCATAGGGATTTATAGGTAGCTTTATGTTTATTCATATTTAGGTAACATCATACTAAATATAATTTAAACCAACTCTGGGAGGCCAGGAGTAGTTTTCTTTTTTAAAGGAAGTTGGGGAACTATTGATCTATGGAATCAAAGATTATCAGAAACTGAAGCCTCCTTAGGTAGTATCAAGCTGGTCTAGTGTTTCTGCAACAGGGTTACAAGAAATTGTGGGTTAAGAGGTATGCTGAGACAAAGAGAAGGGAGTTTGGGTAGAAAAACAAGCCCTGGAAAAGCAGATCAATGTCTCCTCTCATGAAAATTCACAGGGTTTATTTATGATATAAAGTTCAGCAAGGGCCTAAGCTGAAGAAGTCTGGTAATTTATTAAAGTACCATTTTCCAATCTTGTCAGCACCCCCACCCCAACACTTGCCTGGAGAACCTGCCTTTGCAATGCAGAGAATTCTCCAGTAGCACTGCTGTGGGAAAGGCCTTGCTCGGGACGCACACTGATTTCCATTCACATCTACCTGAACCCTCACATGTGACCTTATTTGGAAATAGGGATATTGTGTGTATAATTAGTTAAAATAAGGTTGTAAAGTTTATGTGACAACCTGACTGGGTTACAGGATACCAAGCTTTTTGGTCAATTATTATTGTGAGTATTTCTCTGAGGGTCTTTTTGGATGAATTTAATATTCAAATTGACACACTGGGTAAGGCAGACTGCCCTTCTTAATATAGGCGATCCTCATCCAATCAGTTGCAGGCCTTTAATAGTTTTAGAAAAGCCTTTACCCTTACCAAGCAAAAGAGCAGGACTACCTGACTACCTTCCACCTGTGATACATTTTTTGGCTTTGGTTTTTTTTCCTTCTTTTGGAGTTAAACTGAAATATAGGATTTTGTTGACTCTGAAGCTGTTCTGGCCTTTGGGGTGGAACTATACCATTGGCATCCTTTGGTCTCTAGCTTGCCAATTGCAGATCTTGGGACTTGTTACCCTCCAAAATTGTGTGTATCGATTCCTTATGTCTCTTTGTATATATAGGCACAACATCTTATTGCTTTTATTTCTCTGCAGAACTCAGATACACTGGTCATACTGGATTCAGGTGGGCCCTAAACTGAATGATTAGTGAAGAATATTATAAGAGGAGAAAACATGACATATGACAACAGGGAAAAAGTCCACATGATACTAGGGTCAGATATGCAAATGGTATACTTAAAACCAAAAATGCTAAGGATTTCTGGCAACTTCCAAAAGTTAAGAAGAGGTTCCAAAATAAACACATGCTGCTAAGACGTTGATCTTGGATTTCTGGCTTCCTGAGATGTGAAAGCATAAACTTGTATTGTGTGAAGCCTTTTGTTCTGTGGCAATTTTTTATGGCAGCCTTAGGCAATGAATAGGGGGCAGGTGGTGGTTTTCTAAAGTAACTACTCATTAGCAAAGCAGGACTAAAGACCAAGTTTGACTTCAAACCCAGTCCTTTTTTCACTACATTTATTCATGGATTACCACCTTTACCTTGTTCCAGAAAGGAAAAAACAGTAAGCATACATTCTTTTCTTTAGGCTATTAAACATAACAGAAACTAAAAATAAAACATCAACAATTTAAACAAAGTTATTTTTGCAAACAGCAAATCACTATGTGATCACTAACTATACTGCCATAAGAAAAATCAGATTTTCTCAAGTATAAAATAGTACCTGTCTATAGGACATGAGAACTAATGTTAGATATTTGAAACAATTATTTCTTTAGACATATAAACATTGTTATACAGTTAATATATTAATTTCCTGTTGGGGCCTCAACAAATTATGCTAAATTTAATGGCTTACAATATCAGGAATTTCAGGCCAGTCATGGCGGCACATGTCTGGAATGTCAGCATTTGGGAGGTTGAGGTAGGAGAATTGCCTTGAGTTTGAGGCCAGTCTTGGCTACAAAGTGAGTTTAAAGCCAGCCTAAACTGCATAGTGAAAACCTGTTTCAAAAATACAAAAAGTTTAAAAAACAAAATATGGTATTTATAAATAATGGATTACTAGTCTACTATAAAGGATAAATTTGAGTCATTTGTAGGAAATGAATGTACTTTGACAATGAACACAATAAGGCAATAATATTAAGTGAATTAACACACACTCTTGTGTCATTTCTCTTATATAAAAACCTAAGGTATAAATAAAGAGCAAAAATGTAAGACAGTAGGAAATGGGGAGATGGGTCTTTTGAAAATAGCAAGAGGATCAGAGATGGGAGAGGTGGAAAGGAGGTGAGTGAAAGGGGAGAGGAATTAAGACATGCTATGTACATGCACCAGCTCCCCACAATGGATATAATCATTAAGCACAGCAAACACTTACTGACAAAAAATTAAAAAAAAAAATTTAGTTCCATCAAGCATAAATCCACAAACTGACAGTCAATCAGATCCTTCAAAAAGTGATGGTGGATAGTTAAGATGTATTATCAAGTTGAATTAAGAGATTCTTAAGAAATGGCAATTTTATGTTTCAAGCCTGTTAATTTCTAGAAAATAGATTAATAGCATAACAAACAGTCTTATATGACATAACAACTTCTGGTCATATCAGAACTATACTGTGAAGCCTCAAAACAAATAAACTCAGCATCTTACTTAACAAACTTTCGCAGAATGTTAGCATGTAACTGGAATATAATGCAAAGTTAAAAAAATACAGTTGTATTAAAATTATTGTTTTATGACTCTATCTTTTATTTCAACTAAATTTACAGAACAATGGATTATGCCTATTTTACTCATATTCCTAATGGAGGGAAGGCAACTGCTTTGTTTAACATTTCCAATAGGAATAAATACAAAATAAAATATATAAAATGTGATTGAAAAATGCAGTGAATATTTAAATTTTAAAAATTCATTGCAGTAAAATTCTCATTGCCATTATTCTCTTAAAATACTTCCCTTGGTTTGGGCACATTGCTACCTTGTTCTTGTCATTTTCTGGAGTAGCTCTAGAAGCTCTTTTTTGTGAATGTCTCTAATTGTACTGTCATGTCTACCTCGATGTTCCGAATGAATTCAAAATATTCACCTTGCATGTTCATTTTGATATTGAGGTAGAACCAGGAATTTCATGGTGCCAGATCTAGTGAATAGGGGGATGAGAACACGTTAATTTTTTTTTGACACACGTGATGTTTTTATTTGACAGAAATTGTGACCTCTTGCTCTTCTCCAAAGTCAAAATGGCTATAAAATGTAAACATTTTATTTGATTCAGGGAATCAAGTTAGCCGTGAAAAGACCCTCATGAAAACAGACTTACAGAACTGCTTCAGAATATAGCAAAAATTATGAGATAAATGCATCTGAAGTGTGTGGGGGGGTATTGTGAAAAGGATATGAATGGCTAAACGAGGATATAACTGTCTCTTGCTTTATGTCAGCGAAATTGACCTCCCTGTGAAGAGATGGGGATAAATCTAATAAGATGAGAAGATGCAATGGAGCTTTAATTTATTAATTTACTCTACTTAAGTCCACAAGGGCAAAAAACACACAGATCTAAATTAATAATTTACGTTGGGGTGACCTCAGAGAATAACAAAACCTCTGAATGACAGACATCATAAGTCAAAGTTTTCTATCACCGATTGACCCAAAAACCTTTGATCAATGGACCAAGTAACCCTAGGGATAACAGCACTATGTACAATGTGCAACTTACTGAAAATATTTAATTAACTTCTACTTTTACTTATTTTTGATCACACGTCATATATAAGAAATTATAGGCTTTTTCTTTTTCAGTTAAGAAAATCAACACTTTTTTCATGGTCTGTCTTCTAAAAATAGGTTAAATTTTAAGTGGAATTTCATTTTGAGTGTCTGTTTGAAACAGATGTGGTCCAGGAGGTTGCTGAGGAATCTTTCTGGAATATGCATATATTGTGTATATTTGATAAAATTTCTTGATCAATTTAGAGCAGAAATTGCTGGTTTCAGCTGCCAACTGCACTTTCTCCCTCCTTCCTCCCTATTTCCCTCCCGTTGTACTTCTATCCCTGCCTCCCTCCTTCCATTTCTTCCTTCTTTCCTTATGTCCTTCCTTCTGTACATGCACCAACTATACTGGTTCTTAAAGTTGTAGACAGAAGTACAATTATCTTTGTAAAATAAGAGTTTTTCATTTCTTGATATTTATACTTTCTAGAAAGTTTTTTTATGTGCATCAGAATGAATTTCTACAAAATTCCTAATAAACAGATCTAGTTCTGTGTTTTGGAGTCACAGAGAACTCTATTCTCTTGCTTACAAGGCCACTTCAATCATTTATAATAAAGTTCTAGTTTTCAGGTTAGCAATACCTGTTTGTATCAGATGGGTCTCATTTGACATGATATTCAGACCTTTCATTGTCTTGTTTTGTCCAGGACAGGAAATCCTGAATTCAACCCTTACTTTAGATATAGCTCAATCATCTCAGTTGAGTCAAGTTGGATCATCAAATGGTGTTAACATCGTAGACATATATCAGACCTTATTCTGTGTTGGCATTAAACACAACAGCTGGTGGCCAAATAACACCATCATATCTTTTGTACATGAGTATTGCCAAAATAAGCGCCATCTTTTATTAGTAAAATTGTTGTTTTAAAATCTAAGTGTAAGACTTTATGTATATTCTGCTGAAACTCATTTTGTTGGCTTTGGCTCAGTGATAAGGTCTTGATTTATCCTAAACAGCTAGGAAACTGTGCAGAGGAAATTTTCAAGAACTGAAGCTGCTTCAAACAGTTTTAAACCCCAGATTTTTTTCTATTTTAGTTTAAAGAGAAAAAAAAAACCCAACAAAAAATCCAGACAAGGAAAACAAGGAACAGAAGAGACGATCAAACAAAACAACAAAAAACCCAAAACAATAACAATATATGCTTTCAAAATGAGATGATAGAAATTTAACAATAGTTGTTATTTTGCATAGTTACCTTTAAAACAGTTGCTTAGATTATTGATATAGATAGACAAAATTGATCTAATCATATGAGTGTTAACTGTTCTGTTCCAAGAGCAGAACATGCAATTAGTAGTATAATTATTTTAGCTATATTATGTATGTGTATATATGTATGCAAATTTATATCTTTTTTCTTCCTTTATTTATCCTTTTCCCTATCTGAGTTATTTTTTTCCCTTTGAGCAATATTTGTTGAAGATTTCACAATATTTGTTGAAGATTTTGAATCTCATTTACTCATTCAGTTTCTTACATTTAGGGACACAATATGGTATTTACATATGTGAGTCTGATTTACCTCACTTACGAGTATGGTCTCAAGTCGCAGCCTTTTACTTATAAAAGCTTTGATACAATCCTTCCTTATAGCTGAGTAGTATTCCATTGTATAAAAATACATCTTTTTTTCCATTCTGTGGTTGATGGGCATTTGGGTTGTTTCCCAGATTTCACTATTACAAGTTGTGCTGTTATAAACATGGGTGCACATATATCACTGTTGACATGATCTTTTCAATTCTTCAGGGAATATGCCCAGAAGCAGAATAGCTGGGTCAAATAGGAACTCTAATCCTTGCTTTTTGAGGAACTTTCACACTGATTTCCACAGTGGTTTCATCAGTCTACACTCCCACCAAGGGTGGAGAGGTGTTCCTTTTTTTTTACCCGTGGCCTCTAACATTTGTTATTGATTGATTTCTTGATCTTGGCCATTCTTTCTAGAGTGAGACGCAATCTCAGTGTTTTAATTTGCATTTCTCTAATGACCAATGATGCTGAATACTTTTTCATATGTTTAATTTCCATTTGTATTTCTTCAGCTGAAAAGTGTGCATTCATCTTAGATGCCTATTTTTGGATTGGGTCTTTGAATTTGGTGGGCCTTGTTTTTTTTAATTATTTATGTGTTTTACATAGAAGTCCTTTGTCTGAGCAACAGTTGACTAAGGTTTTTTATCTCCAATTTGTAGGTTTTCTTTTCACTCTGTTGGATATTTCTTTTGACCTGAAAAAACTTTTTAATAAGATGAGACATTGGTTGTTGATTCTGGGAAATATTTCCCATGTAGTTTGATTTTTGTTCATGAACTCTCTGCCTACCCCACGTCTTCAAGATTGCTACCTACTTTGTCTTCTAGCAGATTGAGTGTTTCTGTTTTAATATTTATATCTTTGACCCATTTTGACTATAGTGCATTGTGATAGGCATGGGTCTAGTTTTAATTTTCAGCATAGGTTAAGCCAGTTTCTCTAGCACCACTTATTAGAGAGGTTATCTTTCTTCCAGGAAACACATTTCACCTCTCTGTTAAAGATAAGGTGGCTGAGTGTGTTTGAAGTTGTGACTTTATCTTTAATCTATTTCATTGATCTTCAGGTTTGTTTTTATTCCAGTACCATGCTGATTTTTTTTTTTTTACAGTAGCTTTGTAGTATAACTTCAAGTCAGGAATTGTGATCCTCCTGCCTTGCCTTTGTTGCCCAGAATTGCCTTCGATGTTCTAGGTCTCTTCTGGTTTCATATGAATTTTAGGAACAATTTCTCTAGATCTGTAAGATATGCAAATAGTGTTTTGATTGGAATTGCATTAAATCTGTAAACAATTTTGGGAGAATGGCCATTTTCACAATGTTTGTTCTTCCTATCCATGAACAAAGAATGTCTTTCCATTTTCTGAGATCATCTTCAATTTCTTTTTTCAGAGTACTGTAATTTTCATTGCATAGGTCTTTTACTTCCTTTGCTAGATTGATTCCTAGAAATTTCATTTTTTTGGATGCTATTGTGAAAGGTTTGATTTTCCTTATTTCTCTTTCAGTGAGTTTGTTATTTCTGTATGGGAATGCTATTAATTTTTGAGTGTTGACTTTGTATCCAGCTACATTACTGAATTTGGTTGTTATATCTAGAAGACTTTCAATGGAGTTTTGAGGATCTTCTATGTAGAGTATCATGTCACTTTCAAATAATAATAATTTAACTTCTTCCTTTCCTATCCTTATTTCTCTCTCTTGTCTAATTGCTATGGCTAGTGTTTCCAGCACTATGTTGAATAGGAGTGATGATAACTCATAACCTTGTCTTCTTCCTGATTTTTGAGTGAAAACTTTTAGTATTTGACTATTTTGTATGATGCTGGCTGTTGGTTTGTCATAGATGGCTTTTATCAGATTGAGGTAAAGATTATGTATTCCAGTTTTGTGTAGGGTTTTTATCATGAATGAGTGCTTTATCAACAGCTTTTCTGCATCAGTTGAGATGATCATGTAATTATTATCTTTGGCTTATTGATAAGGTATATTACATTTATTGATTTACATATGTTGAACCATGCCTGCATTCCTGAGATGAATCCCACTTGCTTGTGGTGTATCATCTTGATGACTTCATGCATTCTGTTTGCCTGTACTTTATTGAAGATTTTTGCATCTATGTTCATTCAGAAGATTGGTCTGTAGGTTTCTTTTATGATTGGATCATTTTCTGGTTTTGGTATTAAGGTAATATTTGCTTCCATGAATGAGTTAAGGAGAATTTCTTCCTTTTCAGTTTCATTGAAGAGTTTGAGGAGTGTTGGCTTTAAGCTTTCCCTAAATTTCTTGTAGAATTCATCAGTGAATCCATCAGGACCTGGATTTTCTTTGTTGGTAAGTTTCTAATTACATTTTCAATTACATTAACTGAAACTGGGGTATTCAGCAGTTTTGCATCTTCTTTATCCAGGTTTGATAATTCATATCATTCTAGGAATCTGTCCATTTCTTCTGTGTTATCAAATCCATTAGAATAAAGGTTTTTGAAGTAGGTATTGATGATCTTCTGTATTTCCACAGGGTCTGTAGTGATTTCACTCTTTTCATTCCTTCTTGCATGAATTTGAGTTTTTTATTTTCTTTTTTTAGTAAGGTTGGCTAGGGGCTTATCAATTTTATTTATTTTTTCAAAGGAGCAACTCTTTGATTTGGTAATTCTTTGTATTGTTTTCTCAGCCTCAATTGTGTTAATTTCTGCTCTGATCTTTATAATTTCCTCCCTTTTTTGGCTTTGGGCTTGACTTGGTCTTCTGATTCTAGATGGCTGAGCATCAAGTTATTCATCAGTGTTTGTTCTGTTTTCCTGATGTGGGAATTCACTGCAATAAATTTCTCTCTGAGGACTGCTTTCATTGTATCCCACAGGTTCTGGTAAGTTGTACTTGCATTTTTGTTTGCTCGTGGATTATATTTAATTTTTTTCTTTAACTTGCTCTGTGACCCATTGATTATTTAGGAGTGCATTATTTAATTTCCATGTGTTTATGGATTTTTGAAGTTTCTTTTGTCCTTAATTTCCAGTTTCATATCACTCTGATCAGATAGTATGCATGGGATAATACTGATTCTTTTGCATTTATTTAAGTATGTTCTATGGGCCAGTACATAGTCTATTTTAAAGAATGTCTCATGTGAAGCCTAGAAGAATGTGTATTTCATTGGGTGTAATACTCTACATGTCTACATAACTCATTTGTTCACAGGTTTGATTTCTGCTTTTCTTTGCTGATTATTTGTCTAGTTGATCTGTTTCTTTGTGACAGTTGGATGTTAAGGCCTCCCATTATAATTGTGGTATGACTTACTTGATTTTTTATGTCTATTAATATTTGTTTTCTGGAGCTATATGCCTCTATATTTGGTGCATATATATTTACAGTTGCTATCTCTTCCTCTTAAAGTTTTCCCCTAACCAGTATGTAGTGACCTTCTTTATCTTTTTTATTTTTTAAAGATCTTTCCTTTCCTGTTCACTAGCTGCAATCTTACCTTTGAGGTCTGAAATTCTATCTTCATTTTCATTGAGGTGGTTTTGGCAACTATTTTTGATTTCCTGTATATCTCTTTGAATCTGCTTCATGCATTCTGTTTGTTTCTTATAGTGTTCATTCAGGGATTCTATTTGTTTGCTTTGTTCCTCTAATTTTTTAACTGCATCTTCATTAGATGTGTTCACTATTTCTTTCACTACTTTTATCGTTTCTTCTTTACCTGGAAATTATTTCTGATTTGAGTTTCTCTATAGCTTCCCCAAGTTGCTTCTTTATGTCAGTTGATATCATTTCAGTCATTTCAGGTGTATGGCTTCTCTTTTCTTCTATGTGTATGGCTCCTAGGCTTTCTTGGGATGGGCTAGATATTTGAGATTGCCTTTTGATCTTTCATTTTGTCATTTTCCTATATTTCCTTGCTTTGAGTGGTATTCTAAAGCTTCCCATGGGTGTGTTGGGAACCACCTACTGCATCCTCAGCTCATGTGACTGAATGAAGGTCACTGAGCTTGGCCCAGTCAGGCCTGCAGGACTTCCCAAGCCCAGTCCAGTGTTTCAGGGAGTTATGCGGAAACTCAACTGTTGGGAGCACTGGTCTTGAACTCTCCCTGGGCCAGTGCCTGAGCACTGTGACTCAGCTCACATGGTCTTGGCTCTCTCACAGGTTCTTGGCCTCCTGGATTGAAAGACGGAAGCTGGGCATGGTGTACTAAGGCCCGTGAAATCTCCAGGGGCCCAGTCCAGTGTCCGAGGGAGCTGAGCGGGAACTCAACCACTGGTAGCACTGGTCTCAAAGTCTCCCCGGGTCAGCGCCAGTGGGCTAAAAGTTCCCCTGAGCAGTTCTGGCCTCTTGAACTGAAAGAAGGCCACTGGGTGTGGTGCACTGAGGCCTGCAAAATCTCCAGTGCCCAGTCCAGTGTCCTAGGGAGCTTAGCGGGAACTCAACTGCTCAACCTTCTTTATCTCTTTTAATCATTTTAGGTTTGAATTTCACATTGTATGCACATAGAATAGTTACCCCCGCTTTTTTCTGGGTTCCTGTTGTATGAAGTACTGTTTTCCATCCTTTGACTTTCAGTGTATAAATTTCCTTTTGTGTTAGATGGATTTCTTTTGTATAGCATATGGTTGGATGTTGTTTGTTGATCCATTCTGCCAGTCTATTTCTTTTAATTGATGAATTGAGGCTATTCACATTAATGGTTATAATTGATACATAATGGTTTATTTTTGTCATATTATCTTTCTGCTGTTGGTTCTTACCTTTCCCCTGTGTTAAACTGTTTGCCTTACTTGGTGTTTTCTTTTCTGTTGGTGTTCTTGAAATTGTAGTCATTTATATGTCTATCTAGAATATCTTTCAGTACTCTTTGTGGGGCTCATTTGATGGTCATGAAGTTCTTCAGTTGTTCTTTGTCATGGAAGTATCTTAATTCTCTGTCAGTTTTGATGGATAGTCTTGCAGGGTGCATCAGTCTGGGTTGGAAGCCGTTTCCTTTTAGGATTTGAAATGCTTTATTCCATGTTCTTGATTTGATGGTTTGTGTTGAGAAGTCTACTGTGATTCTTGTGGGCTTTTCTTTATAGGAGATTTGTTTCTTTACTCTAACAACATTTAATATTCTGCACTTATGATGAATTGCTACAATGTTACTTATTACATGTCTAGGTGTAGATTTATTTTGGTTATGGGTAATTGGAGTTTGATATCTTCACTTATCTGTATGTCAGTTTCTTTTCCCATGTTTGGGAAATTTTCTGCTATTGCTTCTATAAATAGTCTCTATACCATTTGTGTTGTCACCTTTTTCATTTACACTTCTCAGTCTTATATTTTTTCTTTTCATCATCGTGCAATTAAGAAATATTATTTCTTAATTCCTGGTTATTTTTAAAAGTTCATTACTCCTTGTTCACTAACTGCATTCTTGTCTTCAGAGCTTGACAGTCTGTCTTCACATTTGTTCAGGTGCTTTGGCAAGTTTTTGATAGAATTTTTGATTTCTTGGATATCTGCTTCGTGCATTCTAATCACTTCATATATTGTTCATTCAAGATTTCTATCATGTTCCAGGGTTCCTCTACTTTTTAAACTATGGCTTTGTTAGATGTTTTCATCATTTCTTTCATTATATTTATCATAGTTTTACCTGGGAGATTATTTCTGATCTGATTTTCTTTACAGATTCATAGAGGAGTTTTTTTTTTTAATTTTATTTAAAGAGAAAAAAAGCAAAACAGAAAAAAGGGAAGCAAAAATACAGAATTCCCCCCTCAAAAAAACCAATAAGAAATCACTAGTTAATAAATTACATACTATCATCTTAGAAATAGTTGTTCTAGTTACAGAATTAAAGCACACATGAAGTGGACATTCAACAAGTGAGACTACAAAGAGTTATGCTCAACGATCCAACAAAAAATAAGTAATATGGTTATCTATCCTAAACACTTAAACATACATGCAGTTATATCATTTAGAACACTTGATTTTCCTCTCTGTTTGACAATAGTAATTACATATTTGGGGTTTTAATAGTCCTAGAGTTCTTATTACTTTTTATACTAGAGACACAATGTGATATTTATAAATATGATTCTTATTTATTTTACTTATCAGGATAGTCTCAAGTTGCATCCATTTCAATATGAAGGCCTCAATATCATCCTTTTTATAGCTGAGTAATATTCCATTGTATAAAAATACCACATCTTTTTCATCCATTCTGCAGTTTGTGGGCATTTTGGTTGTTTCCAAGATTTAGCTATTACAAATTGTGTTGCTATGACCATGGGTGCACATGTATCACTGTGACATGACCCTTTCAGTTTTTCTGAGAAAATATCCAGGAGCAGAATAGCTGGGTTTAATGGAACTTCCAATTCTAGTCTTCTGAGAAATCTCCATAGTGATTTCCACAGTGGCTGCAGCAGTCTACACTCCCACCAACAGTGGAGCAGTGTTCCTTTTTCACCACAGCCTCGCCAACATTTGTTATCAGTTGTTTTCTTGATTGCAGCTATTCTTTCCAGAGTGAGGTGAAATCTCAATGCTGTTTTAATTTGCATTTCTTGAATGACCAGTGATGGTGAATATTTCTTCATGTATTTATTTGCCATTTGTATATCTTCATCTGAGAACTGTGTGTTCATCTCCAATGCCTATTTTTGGAGAGGGTGTTTGAATTTGGGGGCCTTGGTGTTTTTTAATTCTTTATATGTTCTGGATATAAGTCCTTTGTCTGAGGAGTTGCTGGCTAAAATTCTTTCCCATTCTGTGGGTTTTCTTTTCATTTTGTTGGTGATTTCTTTTGAAGTGCAGAAACTTTTCAATAAGATGAGATCTCAGTTGTTGATTCTCTGAAGTGTTCCCCATGCAGTATACATTTTGTTCATGAATTCTCTCCCTACCCCTATGTCTCCAAGACTTCTACCAACCTTGTCTTCCAGTAGATTTAGTGTTTCTGTTTTAATATTTAGATCTTTGATCCATTTAGACTCTAGCTTTACACATGGTGATATGCATGGGTCTAGTTTCAGCATGTGGAAAGCCAATTTTTCCAACACCATTTATTAAAGAGGCTATCCTTCTTCCAGTGAACATGTTTAGACCCTTTGTCAAATATCAGATGTCTGAGTGTCTTTGTAGTTGTGTTTTAATCTTCTACTCTGTTCCATTGATCCTCAGGTCTATTTCTTTGCCAGTACCATTTTGATTTTATCACTATGGCTTTGTAGTATAGTTTCAGGTCAGGAATTGAGATGCTTCCTGCCTTGTCTTTATTGTCCAGAATTGCCTTGCTATTCTAGGTCTCTTCTGTTTCCAAATGAATTTTAGGAGTGTTTTCTCTAGATTTGTGAGGTATGTCAATGGTATTTTGATTGGGATTGCATTAAATCTGTATAACAGTTTTGGGAGTGTGACCATTTTCACAATGTTGGTTCTTCCTAGCCAAGAGCGAGGAATGCCCTTCTATTTTCTAATATCCTCTTCAATCTCCTTTTTTACTGTAGCATAATTTTCAGCATATAGGTCTTCTACATTCTTGGTTAGGTTGATTCCTAAGTATCTCATTTTTTAGATGTTATTGTGAAAGGTGATATTTCCATAATTTCTCTCTCATTGAGTTTTTTGTTTGTGTACAGGAATGCTATTGATTTTTGAGTGTTGACTTTTTATCCAGCTACACTGCTCGATTTTTTTAATTATCTCTCTTAGTCTTTTAATGGAGTTTTTTGGGTCTTCTATGTATAGTATCATGTCATCTGTAAATAGTGATAGTTTAACTTCTTCAGTTCCTATCTTTATTCCCTTTATTTCTCTCTCTTGTCTGAATGCCCTGGCTAGTGTTTCCAGAACTATATTGAAAAGGAGTGGTGATAGTGGACATCCTTGTCTTGTTTCTGATTTTAGTGTGAAAACTTTCAGTTTTTGTTCATTTAGTATAATGTTGGCTTTGGTTTGTCATAGATGGCCTTTATGAAATTGAGGTAGACACCATGTATTCCAAGTTTCTGAAGAATTTTTATCATGAACATGTGTGGACTTTATAGAAAGCTTTTGTGCATCTATTGAGATGATTCTGTGTTTTTTGTTTTTGACTCTGTTGATGTGCTATATTACATTTATTGATTTGCATATGTTAAACCATCCCTGCATTCCTAGAATGAATCCCACTTGGTCGTGACGTATAATAGTCACGATAATTTGCCACATTCTATTTGCCAATATTTTATTGAGAATATTTGCATCAATGTTCATTAGTGAGACTGGCCTATAGTTCTCCTTTTTGGTTGGGTCTTTCTCTGGTTTTGGTATCAGAGTAATACTTGCCTACAGGAATGATTTAGGAAGGACTGCTTCCTTTTCAATTTCATGGAAGAGCTTAAGGGGTATTGACATCAAATCTTCTCTAAATTTCTTGTAGAATTCAGATGTGAATTCATTAGGACCTGGGCTTTTCTTTGTTGGTAAGTTTTTAATTACATTTTCAATTTCAATAGCTGATATTGGGTTATTCAAAATTGCTATATCTTCTTGGTTGAGCTTTGGTAGTTCTTATGTTTCTAGTAATCTGTCCATTTCTTCTGTGTTTTCCACCTATGTGAATAGAGATTTTCAAAGTAGGTGCTCATGAATTTTTGAATTTCCATGGGATATGTAGTAATTTCCCACTTTTCTGTCCTTATTGCATGAATTTGGGTTTTTTTTTCTTTCTTTTTCTTTATAAAGTTAGCTAGAGGTTTTTCAATTTTGTTTATTCTCTCAAAAAACCAGCTTTTTGATTCATTAATTCTTTGTATTTTTTTGTTTCAATTGCATTGATTTCTGCTCTAATCTTTACAATTTCCTCTCTTCTATGAGCTTTGGGTTTAACTTTCTTTTCTTTTTCTAGAAGCTTGAGATGAAGCATTAGGTTGTTTATTTGTACTTTTTCTGTTTTCTTGATATGACAATTTATTATAACATATTCCCTCTTAAGACCACTTTTATTGCATCCCACAGATTGCAGTATGTGTTTGCATTTTCATTGAATTGTAGATATTGCTTTATTTCTTCTTTAATTTCATCTGTAGCCCACTGGTTGTTCATAAGGTTGTTATTTAATTTCCATGTATTTATGCAGGTTTGCAATTTCTTTTGCAATTAATTTCAAATTTCAGTGCACAATGGTCAGATACTATGCATGGGATAATTTCAATACCTTTGCATTTACTTAAGAATGTTTTATGGGATAATATATGGTCTATTTTGGGGAATGTCCCATGTGCAGCTGAGAAGAATGTATATTCTGATGTGGTTGGATGGAACATTCTGTAAACATCTACTAAGCCCAATTGCTCACAGGTATGATTCATTTCTTTTAATTCTATGCTGACTTTTTTCTAGTTGATCTATCTCTTTGTGACAATGTTGTATTAAGGTCCCCTATTATAATTGTGTTCTTGTGTATTTGGTTTTTCATGTGCATTAGTATTTTGCTTTATAGTTGGGTGCTTCTGTGTTTGGTTCATATATATTTATAATTATGAGTTCTTCCTCTTGAATTTTTCCACTAATGAGTACATAGTGACCTTCTTTATCTCTTTTAATCATTTTAGGTTTGAATTTCACATTGTCTGCAAATAAAATTGCTACCCTTGCTTTTTTTCTGGGTTCCTGGTTCCATGGAATACTGTTTTCCTTCCTTTTACTTTTAATCTATCAGTTTCCTTTTGGGCTAGATGTTTTTCTTGTATAGAGCATATTATGGGATCATGTTTCTTGATCCATTCTGTCAGTATATTTCTTTTGATAGTTGAATTGAGGCCATTTACATTTATGGATATCACTGATATGTACTGGCTTGACCTTGCCATGTTATATCCCAGTAGTTTTCTTTTTGCTTTTCCCTTTTGTTTAATTGCTTGTCCTATCTGGTGGTTTCTTTCTGATGTTGTTCCGGGGATTGTGGTCATTTTTATCTCTGTCTAATGTGTCTTTCAAAACTCTTTCTAGGGTTGGTTTGGTGGACATGAATTTCTTCAGTTGTTCTTAGTCATGGAAGTAGCTTGTTTCTCCATTAAATTTGAATGAAAGTTTTGCTGGGTACATCAGTCTGGGTTGAAAATTGTTTCCTTTTCGGACTTGAAATACCTCACTCCAAGCTCATTTGAGGGTTTGTGCTGAAAAGTCTCCTGTGATTCTAATGGGCTTTCCTTGAGAGGTGAGTTGTGTCTTCAATCTAACAGCTTTTAGTATTTTTTTTTTTTTTGCTGCATGTCTGGGATCTTAATTATTATATGCCTGGGTGTAGATTTATGTTAGTTGTGATTGTTTGATGTTCAACATGCCTCACTTATCTGCATATTAGATTTTTTTCCCCATGTTTGGGAAATTTTCTGCAATTACTTCTATGAATATTTTAGTTATGTCATTTGTATTGAGTCCAGCATCTTCACTAATACCTGTTAGTCTTATATTATTTCTCTTGGCATCATCTTGAAGCTACTGGATTGTCATTTTATGCAGCTTTATTATTTTTTAAAGGTCTATCCTTTCATAGTCACTAATTGTGATCCTGTCCTCAAGGTCTGAAATTGTATCCTCAGCTTCATTTAAAGGGTTTTGACAGCTTTCAATAGAATTTTTTGTTTCTTGGATGTCTCTTTGAGGTTGTTTCATGAATTCTGCTTGTTTTCTATATTGTTCATTCAAGGTTTCAATCAGTTTCCCATGCTCCTGTACTTTTTTCTCTGTTTCTTCTTTAGAGTTGTGCTGAGCAACTCTTTTGCTAAGGTTGTTATTTCTGTTTTTACATGAGAGATTACTTTTAATTTGATTACCTCTACAGCCTCATGGAGTTGGTTTTTTATTTCACTTGCTATCTTTTTAGAGTTTTCTGGTGTGCTACTTTTGAAGTCTTCTATTGCAGTGTGTCCTGTACTTGCTCCTGGTGGAGTAGATGTTTGAGATTGCATTTTGCTTTTTTGTTTTGCCTTTTTCCTCTTTTGGGTTAATATTTGTCCTTCAATCTCACTAGTGTCAACTCTTGGTAGTGTTTATCTTGGGGTCCTACGTTAAGGATGATGTTTGTCCAGTTGCTGGGTCCCACAATGAAGAGGTGGGCCAATCACCTGAATTTCCCCTGAAGGTCCTGTTGGGTGAGTCCTATGTTCTACCTAGGTTTACAAGCCTAAGAGTACTGATGGAAATCAACCCCTAGTTCCCACTGTTATTATGTCTTCATGTTGATGAGAGTCACTAGATCTCCCTGTTTATAGTGTTTGTCTCATCTTGTACCTACTGTGTCTCTGGGTGTCCCACAGGCCCCCTTAATTTTCTCCGGGTTGGGGGAGGCCTTGTTGGCACCCTCCTCAAGCTACCTGATATTCTCTATGTGGAGGAAGTGCTCACCCACCTACTTGCCAAGCTCGCCTATGGCGTACTTCTGGAGGGGCCTTCTCTGTTGCTCCTGTTTACCCACTGAAGGTGGCAAACTCTATCCCTATTTTAGGGACAAACTCACCTCACTGATGGAAGCCTGCTGAGTTCTTCTTACTGAGTTTTCCCTAGAAATTGCATGATTAATCCACTGTAGTCCAAGGTTCTGGGGGGAGATGTGGGATCCCAAGATCAACAACAATGCTAGGTCCAGGGGTTGGGGGTCCCTGATGGCAGTGGTGGGACTGTGGTGGCACACATCATGGGTTGGAATTCCTAGGTCCTGGGGACTGTGGAATATGGGAGGGGCCTGGTTTTGGCCAGGCCCCGTGCGCACTCTGTCTGGAGTTCCCGGGTCCTGCAAGGTGGTTCAATGGTTTGTTATTGATGAAGAACCTAAACAATCTCCAAAATCAACATATTTTTATTTTTCATAGGCTTCCAATTGTGCAGCTTGAGGGTCTTGCAGGGTCTTTCCTATGCAGCTGGTAGATTGTAGAAGTCACAGAAAGCAGCCCATCCAGCTGGGTCCTCTCCACTATAAGCTAGGGCCTGGTGTTTTTTTTTTTTTTTTTTAACTTCCATTTCTATCATTTCAGAAATCTCAGGTGTGTCACTTAACTTTCTTCTATGTCCACATCTCCTAGACTTGTTTGGGATGGGCTGGAATTTTGATATTGCATTTTGCTCTTTACTTTGTCATTTTCCTATATTCTCTTGGGGCAGCCAAATGCAAAGTTCCAGTTGCTTCCTGGATTGGTGATGGCTGTCCATACTGGAGAAGATCTCTGCAGTTGAGTGGGGGATCATTAGGCAGTTCTTGCCTGGTACCAAGTGGCTCTTGGAGGCTCACTGAATGGGTCTCCAGACCTTCAGCAGGCCTGATGCAGCACACTGAGGCTCCCTAGCTGTTTGGGGTCACTGTAAGTGGCCTTAATAGGACTCCAGTGTGCACAGAGGCTCCCCAGCTAGGTGGAGTATGCTGAGTAGGCCTTCAGTAGGTATACTTATGCTCCCCAGCTTCTTGGGTTCACTGGGTGGGGCCTTACCTGCTTCCTAGTGTACATATAGGCTCCTTGACTAGGTAGAGTATGCTGGGTAAGTCTTTGACAAGTGCACTGAGGTGCCTAGGCTGCTTGGGGTCATGGGGCGGGGCCTTACCCTAAATGCTAGATTTTTTTCCTATTGGTTTTTCACCAACCCAGATTTGCCAATTTACTAATATTAAATTATAATATTATTTTGGATAAGGTCTCCAAAATTTTCAGGTTAAAGAATGAAAGTATTCCACCACAAAAAAAGTGCTCTATTACTGGCTTGTCCAGAGAAACACAGGTGGTGATAATAGCTATGGAGATGAAATACAATTGGATGCCTGTGGTGCTTTGTTGTTTAACTAACAGTGCAGGTCTGGGGCCAGTGATCTAATAACAGGTTTAGAGGGTAGTGGTATGCAACGCAACATCTGGGGAGGGGAAAGGAATATCCTTCTGAGATTTGGAGCCATAATTGATTCTCTATGGTCTTGTTTTGGGAGTCCTATAACATTTCCATTGTTTTGTTGGGTTCGGTTTTATTCTCTTTTGCTTTGTTTGATTATGTCAAATCCTACGGCAGGAGTAGCTATTTCAAAGATAGTAAGATATATTATGATAGCAGTTTTGGATATACTATTGGCTTATTTTGAAGTCCTTTATTGAATTCACTGTTTTGTTTTTATTGTTTCTATTCTATTCTGTTCTGTTTGATTTTTACTATGTTAGAAATTATCTGTAGCTATTTTGAAGACATTGAAAGGTATTATGGTAACTATTGTTGATGTTGTAATGTTTTGAAATCCTGTATCTTACACTGGTTTGTTTTGATTGGTATTATTCTGTTTTATTCTAAGATAAGAAAAGTGCTCTACTAATATATTAGTCTGAGAAGAAGAATCTAATTTGAGAAATACTTGGTTCTAAGGAAAAGGCAAAGGAGAAATTATATTCTAAAAAAAGAATGGAGTAAGAAATGGTAGTACAAATTTTTTTGGAGGAAGATAGATTTGTTTCCCTTAGAACAAACATATATGTTATTATTAGACTAAAACCTAATATTTACATTAAATATTATATAAAGTAATGTATATACATGCACACATAGCTAGAACTGATGTGTGTAAGTGTTGATACTTGTTATGGTTTGTATCTGGATATCATACAGACTCATATAGACATGGGGCAGGCTTCTAGAGTTTGTGATTGATTGATGGTCCAGTATGGAGTTTAGGGTGTGAGTGTTACACACACACTGGGTTAGTGTGGCCTACATACAATATAAGGGACAGAAAGAGTCTCAGCATGTTCCTCCCTTTTTGCTCTTGTCGTTTTTGCTGCCTTCCAGTTGCTATGAACTGTTGCCTTCTGCCTTGTGCCACTCTGCCATGGAGCTGACTGAATATGGACTGAAGTCTCCACATACTGTGAGCTAAGTAAACCTTTCCCTTCCTAATTTTGGGCATTAGATATTTTGTCTCAACAACAAGAGACAAGTAACCAAAACGATACTATGTTATACAAAAATGTAGGTGGCATTATTGTCATTTTACAAATGGAGGAACAGAGGCCTGAAGAAGAAAAGTTGTACAGAACTTCAGGTTTACTGAGGTAGGGGTGACAGTATTTAAAGTCAATATTGTTGGGCCAAGTCATCTTTTTCCCTACCCTTTACTATTCTTCTGTTAAATTTAAATGTACTATGTACACCATCTGAAGGACAAGTTAAAAATGATTTAAAGGTAGTCGAGTAAGATAAAAGGGACTGAAATGCTGTTCATAAAACTGTTTTGACTGGGGTTGGGTACATTTTAAAATTCTCTAGGTATGAAGCTTTCCATTGGGTTTTCTTCCAAGTACATGACTCAGACTTGGAAATTGGCTCTTGATGAAGCCTGAGAGTAGGGGTTTTGGAATAGCATTGGAGAAGTAAGATTGATATAATGGTAACTACTCTCCAGTGGGGAAAGTTCATTAAATTTATCTTTGTAGTGCTCAAGTTGGAGAAATGGTCACATTACCTTGGATTTTTGATATGAGAGAATAGCTAAGATTTTGGTGAGAACCAGAATGTTGGCAAGGACCAAAAATCAATCTCTTGAGCAAGTCTTGAGTAAGGATAAGTTTATTTAGTCATTTAGTTATTCTTCAAGCAATCCTTGCACACACTAATAAATAAACTGGAGTTATGAAGAGGGACAAGAGGAAAACCCTCTTCTCACACGACTTGCAGTGTAATGAAAAAGATGCAAAAAGCATTCATGTTGTTCAGAATGTTGTAAACATCTTCACAGCCAGCCTCCAATTGTCATCCAACCTTTCAGGGCCTACACTGGTCATTTCTCCTAATACCATTGCCTGATACAGATGCTCATTATTATTATTCATTGAATGTCTTCACTATTACACAAATGTGCCTGGCCTATCTTTGCTTTCTTCCCTTCTCCATCAATCTCTCCTTTCTTAAATGTTTTTGAGTACCTACAAGGTACCTCCTTGTACAAGGTACCTCCTAGGCACATTGATTAGGGTTGAGTTGACTGCTAAGGTTCCACTGGAAGAGCAGATGTGATATTTTCTACAATCTCGGGCTGGAAATAAATGTCTTAGGCTTTATCTCTGGGACACATGTTTAATTCTGAAGTCTTTTCTTGAATATCCTTGTTTTAAGTGATCATTGACTTTTCTACCATCTGATAGTTTCTGGATTAGGCTCTTTATAATAAGGGATTATTGACTTTCAGAAGGGAGAGAATGTTGCTGGAGTTTAATGGAGGAGTGGGCTGGGCTGCATCAAGCCCTAAGTCTGCCCAAAGAAGCTCTTTGTGAAAGAAGTAAGACTTGAGATGGTCCATGCAGAATTTAATTTGGTAGGTGAAATACAGAAAAGTTTTCAGACAAGATAATGTGATGACTTTAAACGAGAATAAGCTGAGGGAAGAAATTGTCTTCTGCAATTCACTAGTTGTGTGTTATCTTGTTGTTTTTGTTTTTCTTCTGTTAGTGTTTTAGGAGATTAGTCAGCCCAGTCTTGGTGTGGAGTCACCAAGGAAAGCTACAACAAAGGATATTTTCACTTGTCTTTTTTCAAGTATCTTCTGGCCACCAAATTGAGAAATTTCAGAATACCTATTGAGGCTTTATAAAAGGAATCTCTAAGATGTAGGATTGTCAGAAATTCCTTACAATGTGGAATAGTAATTTCTGTTGGTTACACTAAAAAAAATGGCTACTTTCACTTTTTGGACCATGTCAACTAACAAAAAATTCTCTATCTTTAGCTGATATCTGTTTATGTTTTTTGTCATGGAGCCTAATTTTTCCTTCTAATGCTACATAGAATGAGATTAGTATTTTACCAATGAGAATTTCTCAAATATTTGTAAAATGGTATTATACATTTGAAAAGTAACTCATGAAATTTGTCCACTCTACATAGGAAGCACAGATGAGATAGAGTTAGAAGTGCAGACCATAGATTCAGATTGTCTTTGTTTCAGTCTTGGGTCATTCACTTACTAGTTCCTTTGTGGGCCTTCAGTATTTTCATGTAGTAAATCAAGGTTATAATAGCATCTCAATTACACACACTAACATTCTTTATCATGCTGTTAGGTAGGTTATATGGATAGGACACAATAATCATTAGATGATCTCTGTAGTTTATAAGAAGGGTCAAATCAGAGCTAAGAGAAAATAGCTGTACCACAAATGGCAATAGTTAGACCAAATATCCCTTATTTAAAATTTGACTGACTGAAGTCATCAAGGATAGTTAGGCTTTGTAGAAACAGTTGTACTTAGACTGAGAAGGAAACAAGACACACAAGCAGAAAGTCCATGCAGACAAAGCCAGACAAATCTCATGTTGGACAACTTTCATCAAAGGTAGATCAGTTTATCCAATGCATTCTAAAGTGCTCTGTCTGATGTTGACTTCAGTAATACAAGCAGTAAAATAATCATCTTTTCTCCTAGACAGTATTTTATGGCATACCAAATGATATTTTGAATTTTTTAAACTCTTTCACTGTCTACTAAAATTTTTCCACACCTCTTCTGTTCTGCCCCTCATAATTCTAACCTGTGATGTGACCTCAAATGAGGCATGTCTCTCTTTGAACTCCAGGAAAATTCCTGGAGAGCCTTAGGGCATTTTTTTTGCTAAAATCTGTAGAAATGATCACTCAGTGGGAAGGAACATTTTACATCTCAAATCCTTAAGCTACTGGCATTTGTATGGTATATACTTACAAAATAATTTCTGTATTAAGTTTGGGTCAAGTTATTCCCAATTACAGGTGAGAAAATTGATGCTCAGATAATGAGGGATTAGGCTGGCAATGGGGTACTGGGTGGACAGAAAAGTTTGGGTAGTGACAATGGCTAAGATGTAGTTTGGCTATACTTCACTGGGCTTCCATATTCCCATGTGTCAATTCCAGAATTTGAACCTAGTGACTCTTTTAGTGGTAATTTTCCATGATGGTTATAGCAAATTTGTCATTGTACAGAAGTTTAGAGTAAGAGGTAGGAGTAAGAGTATGAAAGTCCAACATTCAAGCCAGTGTCATACCTTAAGACACCCTGTGACCATTAGTCTTCACCTATCCATCACTCTGTCTCTACATTGGCAATTACTTTTGAAGGAATGTCCTAGAATTATCAGGGGTATTGATAAGGAATTGTTTTCATTACTATACTATGTGCTTTGGCATAGATCTGTTTGAGCAATTTGTCCCAGTTGTTGTCATTATGCACTTGGTTAATTTTGTTCGAGTGCCCAGGAAACTGTGGAGCATGGACGCCTGGTTAAAAAAAATTACAGTCAATTTAGTCCACCTGAGTTAGGTTACACAATCAGCCCAATTTCAGAAAGCTGGCTTACATTTTCCTAAAACTGGGCATTCCTAGGGATCAGCTTGGGCCATTGTGAGATGAAAGTACCAACTTGGAATAGAAAGCCACAGACATTAAAACCAAGACAGAAAAGGCTTCAGCATAAGATTAAGGCTCTGAGCTATTTCTTATCAGCTGTTGATGCTTGATTCATTATTAACTTTTATTCATTTCACTTGGTTCATCTGCAGTATGGGTTTAATAATAGGACACATCTCATAAGATAGTTGGATAATTCCTATGAAATGTTTAAAATAATGTGTGGCACATTTAGGTGCTTAATACATACTTTTTAAAAACATTTTAAATCATTTCATTATTCTCATTTTAAAATTACAAAAGTTGAAGTCATAAAGGAAATTTCTTACCTATGCTCATGCCAGCTTCAGTAGTGTAGTTAAGGATATGATTCAGTTGCGTTTCCTATTTTCTTTCCACTAATGTCTCTTTAAAACTTTAAGTGATGACTTCACAGTAGAAGCTCAGGAAATCCTTCTAAGAACTGAAAGATATAGATAAAACCTAGTTAGAGTAAGTTACCTATTTCTATGGAAAGCATGATCATTCAGTCACCTGAAGCAATCCATGCACAGTTCTTGGTGCCAGTGTCTTTGTTGCTTCTATGATAATTGTTCCTACCTTGTCTTTGAAAGTTAGAGCTTCCATATGAGCTCTGTTTTGGGGGGATATTATCATTTCAGCTGAAACCAGGGAGCCCACATAAGTGGCAAACTCTTACTGTCATTCTTGAACTATAGAGGACAAACATTAAAGAGCTTTTAAAAAGTGCCACTGTCCTGCCTTGTGCATACCTCTGGGTTTGTTCTGTAGCCTCCTTGGCATACAGCTGGTGGAGTATTAGTGTCCAGGCAACAGCAAGACTTTTACTTCCTGGCTCTACAACTTTGGAGACTTCAGCTGTCAAAGGATGAATAACCTCCCCAGAGAAACAATAATAATTTGATATACCTGGAAATTGAGGTTTATATCTGACATTTATGCCACATAATCAATGGGTAATAGTAGAACTATATTTTACTGGTTGATTTATTTCCTACCAAATACAAAAAGAATTCTTCCTCATTGTATACAAAGGGAACAATACTTGAAACTCAGTTTCCTAAAACTGCATCTGTATGCTTCAGTTGGCCAATATTAATAGCCATTTTAGCAACCAAATACAGATAGGACTTATAGCCTTCAAGAATGACAACTTGGTTTACTCCCAAATAAAGGATTCCAACCAGCTGTGATGATGGTTGTGAGTAAAGAAAACACAAACACATAATAATAAGTGAGGAACCATGAATGTTGTAATATCAAGAATGGTTGCATGACCAGTTATAGTTAATTTCTTCTTGCACATTCATTGATTGTGCAATGCAATGTGCAAATTTTCTTGCCCACTCTCTTTTTTTCTGTTTTCAGACGGGTCTTACTGTGTGTCCAAGGAGGCCTCGAATTTATTTTGTAGTCCAGGCTATCCTTAAACTTGGAATCCTCCTGCTTTAACCTTCTGAGTTCTGGGATTATATGTGTGTGCTGTCAAGCCTGGCCTTTCCCACTATTCCACATAAGGAGCATTATTTATGGTTAATTTAAAATTTTATCATTTAGGTTACAGAATAAATGGATATAGTTATAAATCATATTGATATCACTTAAAGACAGAAACAATGACTTCTGGAAATTTGTATCAGTCCTCTTCCTAGAAGTGGGGAGAATACATTCATTTTTATAAAGGAGGTTTTAAACTGTTGCTTCTCATCCCACATTCATTCTTCTATTGTCTGCTCTGTATTGTTGGAGCTGAATCTGCAATCATATTTCAGTCTCCTTTGCCATCAGCTTTCTATTAGGTTCTCCAGTAGCAGGGCCTAGAAAGGCATCAGAAAGAAGGACATATTGTTAATGTCAATAATAGTATTCACCTAACTCAACTTTCTCTCTCAGAAGACCAAACTGCTCCTTACTTGAAATATTATTCCACTTGCTCTCCAGATAGTTGCAAACTTCTCATTATTTTGATCTCAGATTTAAATATCCTCTCCTCAGAAGGTCTTTCCATGTTTCCTTCCTCAGTCATAAGGAGTGCTATTTCCAATTCACTTTAGTTCTATGAATAGTAGTTATGTACCAATTTTATTTACTTCCAAATATATTTAAGTTCACTAGCATGAAAACATAGGAATAGGAAGATTATTTGTCTCTCTTTCTCCTCTCTCTTCTTCTTTCTCTCTCTTCCCTGTGTCCCTCCTTTTCTTATCCCTCTCTCCTTCTCTTTTTTTTTTCTCTGTTTTGAAAATGTCTTTGAGACAGTGGACTTTTATAGGTTTTCCTTTATAGGTGATTTGTTTCTTTTCTCTGATGGCTTTTAATATTCTGTTCTTATATTGAATTTCTGGAATCTTGATTATTATGTGTCTGGGTGTAGCTGTTTTGGTTGTAGGTGGCTGGAGTTCTGTATGCTTCATACATCTGCATATCATTTCCTTTTTCTATGCTTGGGAAGTTTTCCTTAATAATTTCTGTGAATAGCCTTTGCAGTTCCTTTGTTTTGACTCCTGCTTCTTCGTGTGAATTCCCTGTATGTGATGATATGGACAACTATTTAGAAGAAAACAAGAGTCAATATGATAGATAGTGAACATCTCCAATTATCTAGCTTTGAAATTTATTTCTCTTACATTGCTTTCTTGTGATCCGCTTTGTTCTGTTTTGTTGTGTTTAATTTTACCCTTCTGATATAATTGCATGTATGTTTAAGTTTGTAAAATGGATGACCATATTACTGTTTTTGTTAGATCGTGGAGCACAACTGTCAACAGTCTCACTGTTTGAATGTCTGCTTTGCATGTTTTAATTTTGTAACTTGAACAACTGTTTCCCAGATGTCAGTATGTAATTTATCAAGTAATGATTTCTTAGTGGTTTTTTTTGTTCTTTTCCTTTTTTCCTTGAAATTCTGTATTGTTACTACCCTTTATTCTGTTTTGTTTTGTTTGGTTTTTCTCTTTAAATACAATTTAAAATGGAAAAAATGTCTTTGAGACAGTGGATAATCAAAATTTGGAAAATAAAATTTTAAATTGTTAATTTTCCTCCTCTTACTACTTTCCTTTTCTCCAGGTTGAATTAACTTCAGATCTTCCTGAGGGAAGAGCAGGCAGAGATGATTATCTCTGTTGTTAGAGCAGCTGGGAAAAATAGGAAATATCATACTTTTGACTAAGATGATATTGATGGTATCATAAAAGATCTTTTGGATTTCTAGGTGGAATCTATGACCTATAGTGTGGAGTGGGGAGAATGAAGTAAAGTAGCTCTTTTGCAACATTACAAAACAAATAGCAGAACCAGGTACTATGACCCTGAAGAGAAGTGAATTGCACTGAACTGAGTTTCTCCTCAGGGCCTGCACTGATTCACATATCATAGCATCAATGCCAAAGAGAAAGGGGCAGGCTAGAGATTTTGGCCAGTTTACAGGGTATGTAAGAGGAGACACAGCTTGGAGCCCAGAGGTGTCAAGACAGCTATTTTTCTTTAAAATTAGTGAGGAGAGAACCCACAGAAAAGGAAACCACAAGGAGGTGAGCCTGAATGTTTTCTGTACAATTTCCCCTCGCAACATTCATTTACTATAAAGCAATATGTTTGACAAGCAATGCACACAGAAATAATACAAAAAGGTGGTTACTAAGGGGCCAAAATTTAACAGACGTTAGCAGTCTCATGGTACTAGAGAATCAATGTTTGGCATTCATAATACAGTAAGGAAAAGCGGCCCTAGTGACTAAATACCCTAGCATTTGCAAAGAGACATTGGAAAGGGATTTGTCTAAGAAGGAAGAGCTAGACTGAAAGAGGTCACTCCCTAATCAATCAGTCTTATTTGCTGATATTCTATCTGAAGAAAGACAGTGTCACATCATGTCATTGCAATTTCTTCTAAGACATAGCAAGCATTCAATCAAAAGTTGTTGGATGAGGCAGGGGAGAAGACAATGAATAAAGGCCAAGTAAAAAATTAATAATAGAGAATCACAGGTTAATATTATTATAGCCTTAAAATAACTGTAATAATATATTTGAGACAGAATAATAATTTAGTCAGTCAAGTAGAATGTGTAAAACATAAAAAAGGAATCCTAGAAGTGAAAACTACAGTAACTAAAATTAAGAATTTAATAGTGATGTATTTTAATAACAAAAAGAATTAGTGAACAAGAAATAGATTATTAGAAAAAATCCCAATTATAGAACACAGAGAAAAATACAGAATAAAAAAGAATATATATATATATATATATATATATATATATATATATTAGTAAAGAGATTTATTTTACACTAGCTTCTTAAAATGAGAAAAAGGAAAGAATAAGGTAGTGGGAGAATGTGTGAAGAGATAATGTCTGAAAAATTTTCCTGAGCTTGCCAGAGACACTAAGTTCTACATTTTAAAGTGCTGTAGACACTAAGGTATCTACTTTGTACTGATGGTGGACCTGCCTGTGCACCAGGCAAGAAAAAATAAAGAAAACTATACTACTATAATTGGTCTGTCAAATTCATCTATTACAAACTTAATCCTCACAAATATACTAATGGTACTTGGAGGTGTATCTTTTTCAGTCATTAATGGATTCATGAATTAATGGATTATCAAGGGAGTGGTTTTGTTATAAAAACAAACTCTGTGACACACTTGCTGTATCTTGCATCTGGCATCATAACATAGCTGTCTTGAATCTCCATCTCTGTGTCTGAATTGCCCCGTTTTATAAATCACATTGGACTCAATTTTTTTTTAAACAGGTTCTCACTATGTAGTCTGCACTGGACTTGAACTCATTATGTAGCCCAGATTGCTCTCAAACCACTTACCCTAGCCTCACAAGTGTTCGGATTACAGGCATGCACCATCACGTCCAGTGGTTCAAAATGACTTGATCACCATTGTAAAGACGGTGCAGGTCCCATAAGCCACTTATAAGATATTTGGGGTTACAATTTCAACATATCTGAGGAGGAATCCAAGGCAAGCATTTGGTGCAGTAAAACAGAAAAGTGAGATCACAGATAATTTTTAAAGCAGGCAGAGTTTGAACAGAGATTATCTTCAAAGTACTAACAAAAAGTCAGAGAATAAGCCTCAGAAAAACAGTGGAATAAGAAAAAAAGGAATTCTCAGTCTGGACTTGTATTTCCATCAAAAATCCTTCACAGGATAAATATGAAATAAAAGTCATTTCAGAGAAAAAAATCTGAGATAATTTATTGCCAACAGACCTGTACTAAAAGAAATACTACAGGGAGTTTTTCTCACAGAAGGAAAATGCTTGTAAAGAGAAATAAAGTACACTAGAAAGAGAATATATGTAGACAAATCTAATTAAATATTTACTGCATAAAACAATAAGAATATCTTGTGAGACAACATATGTGTGTCCTGACAATTCATGAAAACAGTAATATAGGAAAAAAGGAGTGTATTAGTTTTGCATCTTTTAAGAATGTTATACAGTAACCAGGGAATGATGCATTTTATAATCCCTAGGATAACCCCTATAGCAATAATAATGGAAACATGAATTATTTAATTAAGTAAAGGAAGAATATATGGTATAAATATGATTAATTCAAAAGAAAGCAAGAAAGAGCAGAAAAAGGAAGAAAATTTGATTGAAATAAATTAAAGTCGCAATAAAATGTAAAGCAAGTGAAAAATATTTGATTCAAAAAATAAAGATGAGATGAGAAAAGAAATAATCAAAAACTGTAAGTAACAGTAACTGTAGCCAGCTGGGGATTTTGTAACAATTATCATTTTCCACCAACAAAACCCAGGGCCCCTTGGAAAAATGACTCTATATCCAGTATTGGGGATGTAGAGTAAAAAGCAAGTCTGAACACTGGAAAAGAAAGAAAGCAAACACTCACAAAAAAATTGAGGACATATCAGAAAGTCATAAGAATCAAGCTGAAAAGGTTCCCACTGGCCAAATCTGGGTCAATTTAAACTCAAAACCAATAACAAGAGTAATTAATTATAACTAAATAGAATACAAATCTATGAGTCACAGTACTATAAAAATAAACAAAAGATAACGTCCTTACTGTAGAAATCCGGTGACAAAACGCAGCAAAAGAGATAGAGGTAGGAAGTTACTCTGTGGCAACAATCATTATTATAATTGAAGCCAAAAGTGTCAAATTATGAAGTTAAGAAGTTAAACTTCAAGGATTAACAGAATTTTTACTTAGTGTCAAGATTTCTTAAAGTATTTGTTAATTACAACTGAAAACATAACAACTTTGTAGTGAAAAATCCTGACAGATACTCAATTAACAAAATAATTGAAATTGATATCAGTGATAGCATTTTGTGCCTTCTAATATGATATTAAAAAATCATTTCAGTAGTCTTCATACCAAAGATAATAACCTAAGTGGAATCAAGATGAAATCTCAGACAATCTAGAGGGAGGGATATTTTGTTCTATAATCTTCATAAACATCATGGAAAGCAAGATTAATTCAATACTTTGTTGAATGCTGGTCAGTGTGATAAGGCAAGAAAAAGAAATAGAAATTATAAATGCTAAAAAGAACACCTGAAACTCCATTTTTTGGCAGTTATAATGATAGTGTCCCTTATAAAAGAATCTGTCATCTACTATGTTGAACTCTTCTAGGGTTGTGGCCCTGTTGATATTGGGGGCTGGGATTAAAAATCTCTCCTCACACTTTAGGCCTAGAGTGAAATCACTTAATCCAGTGTTGAGTGGCCACATATGGTGCTCACACTTGATCTTTACTCATTACTACGGACAATGTCAAGACAGAGTCATCATTTTAATGAAGGTACCAGAAGATGAATAATTTAACTTAGGTTCTACTGTTCCCTAAAGAAGTTCTCTGTCAATTTACTTAAGACTCATAGAAAGGTTATAAAGTAAATATGAAACATACTACTGGTTCTCTTTCCAAATGAGAAACCACCACTTAACATAGTTTGATAGACTGTTTTTAAATACAGTAAATAAATGGCAAAAAAGAAGTTATAACTGAAGTATTCTTTTCTTATTTGTTATATAAACCAGTGCCAGTCACCCCTCTCTCTTTAAATATGAAACTTAACAATATAATAAATATAAAGGAAAATTTTTGCTGATGCTATTTTATGTCTAGTTAAGCCATCCTGTTTAGTGCCTAACAAAGGGTTGCTTATGAAGATAGGAAGGAAATAAAATAAGAAACAAAAAATGTCTCCCAAATAATAGTTTTTTTTAAAACTCAATATTCTTTATTCCCTTTTAAATATGATTCCCTTTTCCTAAACCTAGAAAAATGCTACCATTCAATTTGCACTAACTGAGAATTTTAAAAGTGTTTTAAGTATTAAATTATCAACTTTAGATTCCTAAACTAACCCAAGTGGCTTTAATTCTAAAGAGTATACAAAAATGAAAACAATTTCTTACTTCTCATTTTTTACAGCTTTCTAGTTTTTAAAATGGCATTATCTCCACATCTTTGCAATTTTTAAAAGTTATATATTGAGAGATGCTTTGTGTATAAAATGCTCAGCAACTATTTGAATACGTTTTTTGACCAAAAGCCCAGATGTAAGAATCAGACCCAGAGGAGAAACAGAATTATGCGCTATGAGGGTACAGTGGTCCAACCCTGGAGCAAGCCTCAGATCCCCTGAGTCTTCTGCTGTTACACACAGAAGTGAAGATGTTGGGAGAATCCTCTGGAGTAGAATGAGATGAAAGGTCGGGATTCTAAAGGGAAAGACAGAGCTACTGCCTCAGAGCAAAATGCGAAGCAGGACTAGAATCTCTGCTGTGTCAAATGGTGACCTTGGTTTTGGACTATCCTCCAGTCTTGGAGTTTGTGTGTTCTAGCTTCTATATTCTGTATATTTGAATAACATTTGATGAGCAAGGATTTTTTTTAATATTGATATTGACTAATGTAAAGCCACTTTAACATCTTACCTCAACTAAATACTCTTGAAAATTTATGCAAACAGAACTAAGGTATTATCACAATCTTATATGCATCCAATAAATCTTTAGCTGGGCTTAAAAGATACAGATGTTGATTGTAATCATAACTATAGATAGCAAAGCTAGAGCTAGGAAGCTGCTATTAAACAGAATATTTTTTAGTCTTTTACTGCTCCTGAATAAAAGGTAAGATATTTTGAGGAAGGTCCTATTTGCACCTCAGCTGTGAGGTAAATGTTATATGTTCTGGTACAGAGGCATACTGTCAAGACTTCAACAGCAACAGAGAGATGAATTTAGTGGCAAAAGAAATACTACATTGGAATTCAGTGACTCTCTGTGTTACTGTGAACTATATGGATATTTGTGAGTCCAGTAAATAAGTGAAAGAAAGAACATTTGACAAAAAGAGTGAGGAACTCACTTGACAGGGAAGTTCCTGTTCTCAGTTACCTCAGGAAGGAAGAGAATGAGGTAAGGAGCCAAGACGTTAAGAGACAAGGTGAGTGAGTGTGAGTGACATCTGGGAGAACAGCAGGAAGACTTTCCCAGGCAATGTGAACTGACAAAGTAATATTGTTATTTTGTGGCTTGTCATAGAAAGCTTTATAAGCAAATGCTTCAATTATATATGTAACTGAGCTGGACCGATGTTCAAGATGGAGATAAGGTTAAAATATGGGCAGCCTGAGGAGGCCATACAGGGACTATGTCAGTTCTTGAAGAGTAAGTATTTTAGAACAATATGGCTCAGGAGAACAGGTAAAGACCTTCTCAAAGTTTCTGACTAATTCTTTGGCCTTCACACTAACAGGTAATCTGGAAACCAACAGAAGAGTTCGCTTTCTCTGAAGTGTAAGGAGATGATTTAGAACAAATTAAAGCACATACATCATGTCAAGCATTAGCCTCCTCATGCAAAGACAGGCACTGGGGTGCCCATTTTATTCTTTTTGGTAACAGCGTGACCTGGAACCATCGCCTGGCAGGTATTGTGGGTTCGCTGGGATAAGCTGTTTGATCTCTGGCACAGAGATCTTTTCTACAACCAGTCACTGAACTGGATTTTATCTCATTGAGTCATAGCCAGGCACTCATCTGATGACAGGAAGGGAGGAGAGAAATGAATAGCATGTCTCTAATTCACAGGAGTACTTTTCCTAGCTGCTGGACAAAGTTAAAGGCATAATGTTGCCTTCAAGGATCTAGAAAGATGGAATGATGATAAATGTGTCTAAAAAAGACAATGCTTATTAATTATTTTACTGATACTAATTCCAACACTGTGCTAGACATTGAAGTTGTAGATAAGGAAAAAAATCTTTCAAAATGCTTTGGCTCTGTGGGGAATACAGGAATTAATATTGAAAAAATCATGGTAAAATGGGGAAGAACATGAGTTTCAGGCTGGGTGTTAGACACACCTTGGGGTCATTCCTGGTTCTTCCATTGATTATGAAGTTAGCTAAGGGATTTAAACTGTTCTTGTCGTGGTGATCTCTATACCTTGAATATGTCAAATATCAAGATTATTCAACTAGAAAAAGTGGTCAGTACAACATGAATTTTCAACAAATGAGCATTCTGGGTTTAGGTGAGATAAGACTGCAGGTGTGTTTGAAAGATCTCCAAGTGTGTAGGATCACATCAGGGAGGACTGTGGTGGGGTAAACTTCTTTTCTAGCTCATGTGATAGGGAGGATTAAGATACAAGAGTTGACACAGTGCTTAGATCTCTGCAACATCCCTGACCTATTATTTCCACATGGGGGGCGCTGAGAAGAAGCACTGTTGTTTTATGGTGAACAGGTATTGGCATTAATGAGAATGACCTTCCCAGGGTGAAACTCAGGATTATTAGGGCCCATACAATACACAGGAAACAGAGAGGGTTACTAACTGACATTGGGAGCGAGTGAGAGGGAAAGAGAGATGTCCAGCTCTACTGGTCTTTTGCAGAGTGCATATGTCTCACAAAGCTGCTAAAAGCCACCAAAGAAGGGAGAAAGTAGAATAAAAAGATGTTTCATCTCACAAATTTAATTTATTTTAAATGTAAGCCTTTGACATAGGGATAATAAGGATAATAGTATGACATTTGCCAATTTATGCTTTTTAAAGCATTTTCACTTCTCTGATTACTTTCCTTTCTCACAGCTCTTGGCGGGAGGGCATCATCCCATATTACAGACATAGATATAGCAGCAGTGGCTCTGATGGAAGAAGCACAAAACAAGACTCAAATCTGCCTGTTAAAAGATGGCTGCCACCTTACAGCTTGTGATCTGGGAAAATACATTTATCCTTTCAGGACATCAGTCCTCTTAACTTTCAATACAGAAATTAGATAATCTCCATAATTTCTACCGAGTTGAGGATCCTGTGATCTTTATTAATAGTTGAGACAAGCCACTTCTTCTGTAAATCCACTTGTGATTTCTTTCACCAGTAGTATGGACTCCATAAGTCCTATAAATCTGTTTGGATTCTTGTCCTGAACAGTATGGACAGTGCAGTCATTTACAAAAAAAGCAACAAACACTAGGGGCTATTAGCACTGAAGAGCTCCAGAGATCAGCAATCAACAAAGATCAGTGGCAGAGAAGAGCACCTGGTAGAATTGAGCTATGGTATCTGGCACAAGCTGGCACTGGGAGGTGGTGACCAGCAGTGGTAGTGACCAGTAGCTGGCATTGCCAGGTGTTGACATCCAGTATTATCCAGTGTCATTCTGTGACATCAGGACCACTAGTAGAGCTGCACTTTGTCAATTCACAATTTCCATCTAAATGGAACAAAGGAATCCTAGGTTGATTGGCAACAGTATCATGGTGGGCAGGAAGCAGAGAGAGAAGGAAGCTATACGCTCCAGTTCAGCTGCCAGTGACCTGTGTGTTTCCAGCCTCTCCACCCCACAGCAGCACACTCAGCTATGGAACTCATTAGTGGATGAATTGTTATTGAGTATAGCAGCCACATGATCCAATCGCCTTACCAAAGCCTCATCTCTGAATTCATGAGAATTGGTGATGTGCATAGGTGTCATAGATCTGAACCATAACATACAGCCTTGGGGTTCATATTTGGGCCCCCTTCCCTTCAGTTCTGGCCCTCTTTCCCTTCTCTGTTTCCCCTTCTCTGCTTCCCAGCAGCCATGAACTACAGAGCTATATTTCTCCACATTCTACTGCCATAATGTGACTACCTCAGAGCCAGGGGATCAGGGACAGAAACTGTGAGTAAATAAAACCTCTCCTCCTTTAAGTTGTGAGTGTTGATTGTTGTGTCTTAGTAGTGAGAAAACTAACAGAGTTCTGGGATCAAACTACATCTAAGACATAATTTCTGTCTTAGGAACATGCAGTGTATATTTTACATTAATGACTCAGTGATAAAGACATGTATTTTTTGTCAAACCCAGCGTATGTCAAACTTGTTTGCCTATCTATCTAATACAACTATCTAATACAACTGACATAAAGCACCATTTAATACATTTATAAAAGACCAATCATAGAGCACATGGTCGCTATTCAAGAAACATTGTCTATTTTACTATCTTTGAGCATTGTTCCAAAATCTATTCCTATTACCACTGAAATGGGGTAGACTGCAGTAGTTAAACTGAGGTGTGTATAAATTTTGTGTCCTATCAGGAGAAATATATGCTTAAAGGATACCTCTGGTGATACAAGTATGAATATTTTTTATTCCCTTTTATACATCTTTTAGTATCTTTCATAATGAGCACCTATGACTTTTTGAGATGAAAAATATTATGTAGTAGGCTCAGTGGCATTTTGTGTCCTCATTTTACTTTGTTCCACCTTCAAGTTATGAATTTATCTGAGTTTACATGTGATAGAGGAGGCATAAGGACAAGATAATCTGTGGGCACTACTTCTGTCCACAGTGGCAGATAGTTTGTGGGTGTGCGTTGTCCAGTTGTCTGTGCTAGATGAGTATCAATCTCCCATAAAGGTTACTCCTTGCACTTATCTGATGGACTCGGTGAACAGTTAACAAGCAATGATATATTTACTGTGAATAGCCTACTTCTGCTCCTGTCATTCTGACCTGGTCTTTAGGTCTGTCCCATCTGTTACAGTCCCGCTTGTCCCTTTCCTGCCAGAGCCAAGCTGTCAACCCTGAACCAGCCCCCTGCTTCTCCCCATCCCTGCAGCAGTGAGAAAAGATTTGCTCTACCCCAAGTCATCAACTTTGGGTAAAAGGTAAATATGAAAAATGGAATAGTTTTCCTATCCATATGCATAGTCCAGTCTTTTCCTGAAGGTTTCTAAACTGTGCAGAGCCCAAATACTCAAAGTTCTTTTGTGAAATATTTCCATAACAGTAATATCCTTGGGCTGGGTATTTTGAGTATAAATTAGTAGATCTTCCAAAATGCTGGGGACAGGATCTGGAGTACAGCTAAGTGACAGTTGGGGTTACAAATTAATCTGAGTCTGCCACCACGTCATGGGCACAGGGAACTTGGCTTCAACGTCACTGCCTCCTCCCTCAGACTCTATCACCTCTCACCTCTATCACCTCTCAGCAGTTAATTCTGAGCTATTTTCTATACTTCATATCACCTTGGGTCCTTTTATCACCCAAACTTTTTGAATCAAGGTCCTGATTACGATGAAAGCTCTACCTTTTCTTTAGGAAAATACATCTGTAGGAGTTTAAGCTTTTATCATGCCCCAAAGAGACAAGAAGGAAGAATGTTCAATGGTATCTGAAGCTTTGCATGTGTTTGCGGGGATCATAGGTCCTTGGAAACGTCATCAATTTATGCAACACCTACTCCCTCCTCTCAGCTAAGGATTTAGCTGGAACATGGCCTGTGGGCCAGAAAAACCTTCAGGTTTCATATGTGCCATGCCCTCCAATAGGAAAACTGTGGATTTTAAAGTGAAAGGTAATGAGTCTTAGGAGCAGGTGGTACAAGCTTTCAGGTGTTTGGGTGCAGGAGCCTGTTTGGCGTTCCCTAATCATAGTCTCCACTTCCTCTGCAGCTGAGCTAAGGCTGGTTGGTTCTTTAATTCTTCAGCTTTTCATCTGAAGACATAACATGTGCCCAAGTCCATGATGGTGGATCCTGTGTCAAACTTGAATTATGTGACATTGAGTCTGAAATCAGTGGTCTTTTACCTGGAGCACAGTAGTCTTCTATTAGTTGAGTTTTCATCATAAAAAAGATTAGCTAAAATCAATACTAAGTGGAATTTCTTAGCCTTTACAAAAAATAATTCTTGAGATTATTCAAGTTGTTTCACTTGCATAGAAATCACACCGCATTTAGAAAACAGAAAAGAAAACACAAAAACAAATCCAATGTGCTCTTTGTTTTGCTCTCTGTACAAGGCAAAGCCTCTGTTTTCCAAGCCTCTGCTTCCAAAATCTCTCCCATCCTGCATCCAGCAGTATTTCCATCGCCCTACTTCGATCTACAGATTTGCATTCTGCTAGTGAGCATGCAGTTAGATGAAGCTAACTTCTTATTGTCATTTAGGCACTTTTCTTTAAAACTTTTTATGACTATATGTTTGCAGTACATTATACGGTTGCGCTGAAGTCCATTATACAGGTTCGATGTTACAAAGTATCTGATGGTGTGACAGCAATAGGGAGGCTGTTGGCAAAACTGCCTCCTCGCTCCTTAGCTGGCCATCTCACAATTGTGTGATTTCTGGAAGCAGTGGTGAAGGAAATTTTTATCCCAGGTCTTTGTGGATCTAAAGAGTTAGAAGATAAAGCTTAAAATAAGATGCTAGGCTAGACCTTGATACATTCTAAGACCTGATGCTGGCCAGAGAAAAGACTTTAATCATATAGCTATTTTTATTATTTTCACACATAGTGAATTATGTTAAACTCTCCCATCAAAATGTAAGTGTATTTTTATTTCCATTTTTCAACCTAGTCCGACTTTGTGATTTGTTTGAACAAAAGAATGTGGCAGAGTGACACTATGTGACTCCTCTGGTTACTTGAGAGACCTCATGGCTCTGGTCTCAACCTTGGACCTCTGAGAGCTTGTGTTCTGAAGAAATCTAGTCTAATCTCTTAGCAGATTAAAAATTTCATGAAAGATGATCAAAAGATAGGTGATAGTAACTTCTAACATGTCATAAGATATTGGTAGCTATACGACTGTGACCAAAAAAAGTAAAATCATCTAGATTATTAAACCACGGATGTGAGAAAAATGCTAAATGTTAGCTTAAGCCTCAAAAGTTTGGGGGTGATTTGTTGCAGAGTAAAAGATGATTGAAACATCACATAGCACCCCAGTACTTACACAGTGATAATGCAGATGAGCATGGGTTTTGTAGTCCATTGAGATTTTACACAGACAATCTCTCTTTTCTTTCTTTTTTTCTTCTTTCTTTCTTTCTTTCTGTATTTCTTTCTTCGTTTTGTTTTTCCTTTTTTTTGTCATAAAGGGGCTTGAACCCTGGGCCTTCATAGTGAGTTCTACCCCCAGTTCACTTAAAATTTATTATTATTTTTATTTTTGAAGCAGTGCATCACTAAGTTGCCTGATCTGGGCTCAGACTTGTGATCCTCCTGCTACAGACTTCCAAGTAGGTAAAATTACAGGTGTGCGCCACGTGGCTCACATGCAAGCTTATTTCCCTGGATCTGAAGAATAATCTTGTTTTCCAGCTCTGCTGGGTATGCATGAGATTTTCCAGCTTTGTTTTGATTTTTCATCTGTGTGTGTGTGTGTGTGTGTGTGTGTGTGTCTGCACACGGCTGAGGATTGAATTCAGATATCAAACATTCCAGGCCTATACATCTGACCTATACTCTTGTCCCCTGATTTATACTCTTTACTGTATAGAATTTATGTGTTTTTTTTTTACCTATATTAAGAGCGAAAAAGCTGAAATGTGGAAAGTTTCCAGGGTTCCTTGAAAATCACAGGGCTGGTAAGTGCATAAGCAGGGGCTCCAAAGAAAATTTCCTTCTCCTAGACCCCTACTCTTCACTATTATGCTCCCTCTCACATGGGATGTTGGTAAAAGCCAGGACATCAAGCTAGTCTTGGGAACACACACCTGTGAGTTGGGCAGTTGGGGAGCCTGAACGCAGCTTTGCCATAGATATATCCACCAAGGAGTACTTGTGGGGCCTGGAGCCTCCCTGTAGCTGTCATACCATCAAACTGCTTGTAGCCTCTGACACAATGTCAGCCCAGTCTTCAGGGTTCATTAATTGGAGTACCGCTCTGACATGTTTTGTAAGTATTAATTTTAAAAAGCAAATAATGTAAAATATACTCTAACTTACCATAATCCCAAATCAGCACAGGAGAGCAGTGAGTTTTATGGAAACAAGGGTGGAAGCTCTTGTCCTTGGTTATTCAGGCAATGGCCATGCCGAGTAAAGTAATTCCTTTTACACATCCATCTCACTGTCCTTATTGCGACCCTGAGCTCTTCTACCACATTGCTCTTGTGGTATTCCTGCTGGAACACAAACTTCTTTTTCCTTCCAACCACCTTATCACTGGCACCAGTTCAGTATTGAGAGCTTCTAGGCTCAGGAGTGAATGTTCAGTTGTAATAGTGTTTGTTGTCGCTTAAAATTAACCTGATCATGTCTCAAATAAATATGAGAGCCATCATGTCATGCACACTGCCTAATTACCCATTTCCAACTATTGCCTCATATCTTTTCCCAGTTTATGCTCCAAATAAATTAAGCCACATCTCATTCTATGGATGCATCATAATTTCTTACATCTTCATCATTTTCCTTGTCCTCTACTTCTTCATCAGTGTAACTTCATAGTCTAGTATGAGGCTCAAGCGCCAATGCCATTGGAAATACTTGCCTGCATGTTACTTTGCTGTGAAGGAATCCACATATAACTGAATGAGTCCCAAGTACTTAGATATTTGATGTCTATGCAAACAAGGATGCTACAATGAAGAAGAGAGTTTGTCTTCAGAAGTTCCTAAGTCATAAATTTAATTCTGCTTTACTATTGTCACAAATCTGGAAGTGAGGGAAAGCATGGTGGTGAGGAGAAAAGATATGATATGGGAAGTAAATGTATTTTTATGGTAAAATAATTAGGTAACACAGGAAATTACTTGTTTCCTTGATAAGCTGAGAGATCTCTTGGCTTCTACAGCAATTTTTGGTTTATATTGGCCTAAACTGAGTATTCATGTGAAAGTAATTAAAATTAATCATGAATCTTTCCAAGTGAAGAAATACACATTTTTCAAAAAAGTCTGTCTCCATAGTATTATTGAATTGACCAATTGAAGTTAATCAACTAATCAATTCCATTAGGCAACAAGAATTTCAAACTATTGATACTGATGGCCAAATCAGTGAATTGTTTGGGTGCACAGTCTAAGTAGCTAAGTAGGTACTGTGTAGACAGTCACAACCTGGCTTGCTCTGAGGTGACAATTCAGTAAACAAGCCCAAGGGAGCCCTGTGTACACAGGCTAGTTTCCTTACCTTTACTCTTTCCTAACTTTGCTTTGTCTATGGACATGCTGGTCATGAGGAATGTTGGTATCTTGACCGACAGTCAGCCAGGCAGAGAAACCAAATAACCAGTAGATCTAAATCACAAAAAAGAGGAGTCATTTTTTAAATGACCTGGATATATTCTTGGTATGAATTACTGAATGAACTAATGAATAAATTCCAAGTCTTTGTGGATGTGCAGTTTCATTTATTCATCAAATTTTATGAAAGAACCCTTTTCCTGCCTTAGACAATGAGAAACAATGATGACTAATGAGTTTTTCACAATGTAAGAGTGTTGGTACCTCCAACTTGGTCATTTCAAGTTGGTGTTTCTGAGTATTTCTCAGACCCAAAATTCTGGAGGATGATAGAGAAAGTAAGCCGGGAAAGACTCATTTTTTGTGACAGTTGGTCACTTCTCCCTGATGCCTTATCATCTGGAAGATGCTTGAGTATAAGTGGCTCCCATTGGTGTACACATATCTTCAGTAAGCTGCCTTCTTTTCTAAAGTCAGCAGGCAAATTAGGTGACAATTCCTACACTTACCTTAGTGCTTTTCTCAGTCACTTACGTATGTTTGTCACATATGCCTTTCATCTTCACTTTAGGAGAAGTAGGACAAATACTACTAACTCAATTTTAAATATGAGGAAACTGAGGTTGAGAAACTTTACCTGACTTCTCAAGGTCATATGCATGGTAATCCTTACATGGAAACACTTTTCCCATTTGGGAACAATTTTCATAAAAGTATCTGGATGTATTTAAGCTAGCCATGATCTAAATTGTTTTGATATCCTTGTTGATACCTCACAGATTATGTATCATCATTTTGAGGGCATCATTTTCTGTGTCACTCATTTTCTCTGTTCTTTCATTTTTTATTCATTTGAGAAGGACTCTGTCAGGTCTGGTTTAGCCATAAAACCTTATCTGGATTCTCAAATCTTCATTGTTCAGTCTCTTGCCTGAATTCTTTTAGCAATATGAAGAAAAGCAGTCTTTGAATAGTTGGGCTGACTTTTTATTGTTAATTAAGATACTATGCTAGGTCATAAGGAAAAGAAAAATGATAAATGCCTGTTTACCACTTGAGATCTCATCATCCAGTGGAGCAATAGAGTCAGAGCAACAATTGGAGGAGGGATCAAAGTGTGCTGTGATGTAATTCCCACTGCCACGGACCTCTAAGGGCAGAAGTCTGCTCTGTACAGGGAGTCAAGAATATAATGATACCCAACAATTTTATTATATACTTCTTCCTTTACCCTGCCTTTATAAGTCTGTTTAGAATGCTTAAAACTGGACAAAAGATATTTCAACTAGGGAAATGTGTCTGGTGCATTGGTAAGTAGCAAACATACAAGAGGTTACAACATCTGACATATGATAAGGTAGACACCAGCTACCTACTCCCTAAAAGACAAACCTACCTTTGAAAAATACAATAAAAATGTTCCTTTCCAAGAACATATTGAAGAGCAATATGCTGAGCTTTTCAGGAAAACCGCTTTTTAGGAAACAACATTTGTTTAGAGGATAGATCCCAACATATTTATAAAAATCACTGTTGTCATTTTTGTAGGACCACTGTCTGCACCAGGCCCTCATATCTGCTGATGGAGGTGTGCAGGGAAGGGGAGTGGATGGGGCAAAACACAAAAATACAGCTCATGGCCTTTAATTTTAATTGAGATGTAATAAAATAACAATAAAAGGCAAGATACAGCTTGAGGCCCAAAATGAATTTGTCTGTTGCTTGGATGAGTGTATTAAAGTGGGAAATTCACTTGGTATAATCAGCATTTTTTCATGAAAATGGTAGCATAATGAGATCTCAAAGAACAGGTTGAATTTTGACTAAGTCAAGGACATATATTAGTGAACATCTTCACTTACCCAATAACATCTATAAATGAGAGCCTTTAACAGGTTCTGGTACATCATAGATATGGTCTTTTCTGCCCTCGGTGACCCTAAATGACACCCTTCTGCTCATTAGCATCAACTAAGCCAATCAGTCCAGTTACGTGGGACAAAGAAGACCTTGTCCCTGCCTTCAAAGCACTTACCATGTAATTAGACAGAAAATGTAGGGTAAGAGAAGGAAGAAAATGCTTCTAAGGACAAAGTGATTTGAGGGGTTCAGAAAGAGTAGCTATCTACAGGAATCAAAATCAGAAGTAATTACCCGGTCCGGCTTCCATTTGTCACAGCAGATGAAGGCCTGGCCTCACATTGTAAATCACCTCAAAGTTGCTTCCTGTTGTCATTCTCTGAGGTTGTGCCCTTGCTCCTCTTTAGGGTTAAGGACATCTGTTCATTACTCCATCCATGTGCTTGGTAGAACAGCTGTAATTAATGTGGATGGCTTTACTTGAGAAAAATGCCTCAGAGGCTGCCAGTTAGAGAGAGAAGATGGATGAGCAGGATGTACAGATACCTGATTTGAAAATGGTTATTGTGGGATTTTAGGAAAGGCCCCTGAACTTGGAAACTATCTGTGCACAATGAGAATAGTAATATTAATAACCTTCTATGCTGGGGCTATTGCAAGTATGCATTATAGTCATAGATTTAAAAAAATGTAAAGATACATATTAGACATAATACATGGTTTGGAGAAATTTAACCTTAATTTGACAAAGCATGAAAAAATTAGAGACTTATTTTCTTCCATGGACATGCTGATAAAGAAGGGCGGGTTGTTAGAATGTGGATAGCAATAAAATATCAAGATATCAAGATTTTTTTCTTCCACTCTCTTTTGTTTGGACAAGGTTTTCTACATTGCCCAGGATGAGCTTGTACTTGGGGTCCTCTTGCCTCTGCCACCCAGAATGTTGGGATCACACGTGTGTATCTCTGCACCCAGCTCTTCCATTCTGAACTGCATACCTGAGACATTACAGAGTCCTTCCGTTTCCAACCTTATAATAAGTACTTCAGCACTTTCCAATTGCAGTGTGAAATGGTAGCTAATTTTTGTTGGGGATGAAGGGCTACTTCCTTCATAAACTGAAGAAAAGATTTTGCAAAAGCAACAGGTGCAAAGATTTATGCCACCAAATGAAATGTATACAAAAATGTTTAAAACAATAAAAAATGAATTACAATTTAAGTTCTAAACGTAGTCATTTTTGACAACACAATAGAAACAGCAACAAGGATCATCCAAACTGTTTTCAATGTCTCTGATTCTTTTTGTTTCTGATTCTTTAGTACAAAATTATGTGCACTAAAATTTTGTAACTTAAATTTTTTAGTCAACTCTCCATGAATATTCAACTAGAAAAGAAAAATACAATGAATCTCTTACTCTCAGTGATACAAAATTATTGTTTTTGGAAGACACACTGGATATTTGCAAACAAAGATCACTTGGAGATAAATATGGTAAAATTAAGCTTGTTTAGTTGGGAAACAATATTAGGATGGAAGTTATTCTGAAAGTTAACTGAGAATATATGGTAAATTAATGGAGAATTGATTTTATTGTGTACCCTTAGCAGTAAATGCTAACTCACTATTTTCATGTGTCCCAAGACTGACAGCCTACAAGGATAGTCAGCTTCCTCTCTAGTAATCTTACACTTAAACACTAATTCCTGTCCACTTCTTTGAATTGTCACTAATATTAATTCTTGTCTTTCTATATCGACTTTTTTGACTTTAGATAGCACATAAGCTCTCTGATGTTCAAGTTCTTCACCAGTAACATTAAGATAATGATTAGCTTACTACTTTGCCCCAAATTTAACACCTGATCATGTAGATACAATTTCAAGGCATTCTTAACACATAAGAGAGCCTAATTATTAAAAATATATTAACTACTTTCTAAGACTTTTCCCTGCTACATAAGTGATTGATATGTACTGCTTGTCCAGCTTCCAGCCTTCTACTGTGTTTGAGCTCTGGGCTTGTCTACCACATAAATGTTTCCAAACTGTTAACACTTTGCTCATGAGCGTTAACTACTTAGAAAAGGTCTCAGCATTGCTTGCAAGATGAAACCCAGTATTTTTTGAAGTTCTTCATAACATAACTTCAGCCTACTTATCCAACCTCAACTTTCATGAATCATTCATAAAATCTTCACCTTTAACAGGACTGAATCCTCTCCTTTTGCATGAAAACGTATTGCTGTTCTGCTGCATTTGAAACAAAAAAATTCAAGGTATCACTGCTGGCTTTTTGCCTGGAGAGGAATCTATAATAGACATTCAGTAAGTATTTGCTGAATTGAATATTTGACATGTCAGTGCTGTTTTTCCCAATTTGTTTCATTCATATGAAAAAATATCAAATTAAAATTAAATATATATGTCAAACAATATGCCAAGGCCTGTCAAGACCTCCTCCTCCCCCCAAAAGAATTCTAGTCTTTTAGAGGATTATAATCCTGTCAGCATTGTAAACCAATGATAAATTCAACACATGTGAAATAAAAACAATACAAATTAGCAGAACTATACAGGAGCCTACATGTCAAATGTTGTCCAGTGCCTCTAATGCTAACTTATATACTCACTGTCTCAGTCATTTTTCTCATCTGTGGGATTCAATACTCAGCAACTGCAATGTAAAGGAAGAGAGGTTTATTTTGGCCCAGTTTTGAAAGTCATGCTCTCTTGCATGATGGACTGGCTCCAAGGCAGGAAGGGTCTAGCTAAATGAAGCTGCTCACACATGGTGGCCAGGAAGCAGAGAACAAAGGGAAGATCTGGGGGAAACATACCTTTCCAAGTCATGCAGCCCTTGCCCAGCTTGCTCTGACCAGGCCCCACTTCCTAACAATCCCCTTAAAATCCAGTAGCCTGTCACAAATCCCACCTCTGATTTCATGCTGCTTTGGAGGAGGGGCAGGCCACATCCAAACTGCAGCACTCATGGCTTGGGCATTCACTTTCTAAGTGATCTTGGAGAATAAGGAAGGAAGATAGAGCCTGGAAGAAAGACCCAAGCTTAAATAGCATTTTTAAAATATACAGATTTAAAGTTAAAAACAAAAACCTTAATTGTAAAGATACCAGAGGGAAGGATGCATAATCCACTTCTTTCCATCTTTACAAACAAAATCCTAGTCCATATAATAAACAAGCTCTGTCTCAGACCTAATGTGTTTCCTTTGTTTCACTGTTGTTTAATGTACAGTTCATCTCTATACCACAGCCTGAGTAGCCTCTTCAAAAATAGAAAACCTAGCTCGGCACCTACTGTCGGCTTTCTATTACATGTAGCATGCAGCCAAAGCTCTTTGACTTGATTTAGGGGCTTTAGTTATTCTAACTCTGACCCATCCTCTTCCCTCACTCACCCTCTTCCTTTTATCCATCTTTCCCCACTGTTAAGCAACACTCATCTCTTTTTTCTTGTGTAACCACAAGGAACTCATTCTGGCCCTGGCACAGATCATCTCCCCTCGCTGAAATCCATTTCTTTCAACTTTTGCATAACTGCTGCTGTCGTCGTTAAGATCTTAGCCAAAATGCAAGACCTTGCTGCCACTAAGGCTAGAAAAATCCTCTTCTATGCCTCGTGTCACTTTACCATCTTATCCTGTTTATCTTCTGCATAGTACTTTTTGGTTTTCAAATTTCTCTTATTTTCTTCTTCATAATTAATTGTCAGTCTCTGAACTAGGATGGATGCTCCTTAAGGAAAGTGTTTCAGTTCAGATAAATTGGGAATGTTTTCCAGGAGTCCAGACATAAACTTTAAAATGTTTATGCAGAATGCTGTATTTTGAAAATGAAAGATACATGATGAAATTCAGATATATTGTGAAACTAGAAACAAGTGATTTCTATGTCAAGATTCAAATTAAAGTGTGAAGACATGACAGTAATGCCATTGACTGAAGGGGAAAATTTGAGCATTCTTTACACTGGGAGTTACCACAGGAGATGCTAGTTATCAGCATGTTGCCTACTAAATTATAATCGCATGGAGATTGAGTCAGTAATGAACTGGCTCTGGCATGCAGCATCCATTTCCAAGTAAGACATACAACAAAACATGTTATTGTAACCTCATTTGAGGCACTGAAAGTGGTTTTTCTCCCTTGTCAAAGTCTAGAGGCTAAACAGAACACTCACAATTCTTGAAGTTTCTGGCTAAATCTTCTGCTTCGTGGAACTTTGGGTTCTGCTTCTTTCTTTTGACCAAAATGTACATAGTCAAGCAAAATCAAGGCTGGAGATAAGGTTTATATAGTTCCTGCTTCAAATCTGACTTGTTTTAAAAGTAGTTTTATCATAGAAACAAAATGAAAAGACTGAGGAATTTTGTATGTACCACCTGAAAACTTCTACATTAAAAAGATTCCATTTCTAAGGAACTCTTCTGCACCGTTGGTGGAAGTGCAACCATTGTGGAGGTCAGTCTGGAGATTCCTCAAAACTCTGGGATTGGAAGTCCCATTTGACCCAGCTTTTTCACTTTTGGGCATATTCCCAAAAGAACTGAAAACATCATACCACAGTGATATATGTTCACCCATGTTTATAGCAGCACAATTTGTAATAGCCAGATCTTGGAAACAACCTAAGTACCCATCAACAAAAGTTATGGTATTTTTATACAAAGGAGTACTACTCAGCTATAAAGAATGATCACATTGAGATATTTATAAATAAATGGATGCAACTTGAGACCATACTCATAAGTGAAATAAATCAAACTCACATGTATAAATACCGTATAGTCTCCTTAGTGTAAGAAATGAGAAGAGTACATAAGATTTTATGGTAATATGGTTCTCTTATATTGCTTTGAAGCCTTATAATGTTTTCATTATAAGGATTCACTAGTAGGAGTGGTTTTATTCTGTTTTGCTTGATTTTATTATGTGTGATGGTATGAACTGTCACTTTGAAAAAAACAAGGCATTATGGCAGCCATTGCTGATTTAATATCTTGTTTTGAAGTCCTACCATGCTTTTGTTCTTCTATTTCCATTGGTTCTATCATATTGTATCTTATTGGATTTTAATATGTGTGATAGTATAAACAATTTTTTTATGGAAAATGAGATATTAGAGAAGCCATTGTTCATTTTCTGTTTTGAATGTCCTGTAATACCTTCATTCTTGTGAATGGTTTTATACTATTTTGTTATGTTTGATATTATTGTGTGTGAAGGTGTGCCCAACTACTTCAAAGAAAGAGACATTATAGTAGCTGCTGTTAATACCTGGTTGTCTTGTTGTGAAGTGCTGTGTTGCTTACATTGTTTTGTCCGGATTTGTTTTATTCTGTGCTCTTTTGTTTTATTCTCTTTAAAATAAAAAAAGATTCCATTTCTATTTATCAGGGTAATGGGTTGCTTTATATTGATGTACGTATAAAATATGTGGGTCTTTTTCTGATCTGCTAAAAGCCATGGAAAATAATTGATGCATGTGTAACTCTGACAAATTATTTTTCCTATTTGTATAAATATGTTGCTATAGTTTTCAAAAAATTTGTACTTCACAATAATCGTGTAACATAGGAATGATTTTTAATTGGTGAGGGAATATTAAGCTGTAGTAGCATACAGTCCTAAAATTTCAGTGGGCTAAATGATAAGGAAAGTTGTCTAAGGGTGCTGTGGAAGTAGGCAGGATGATTTTCATTACATATTCAGGATGACAACTCTGCTATCTTCAACCAGTGCATGCTGAGATTGATCTAGTGTGGTCCTCAGTCGGAAGTTGGAAGAGACAGGGAAGACTTATGCAGACACTTTCGGTGACCAGATGTTGAGGTGGCATTGCCACTGATCTTTCCCCGTTTTCAGTCCATTGTCTTGGATCTCTGCCAAACAATCACTGCAAACCATAGGGAAGCAAGGAGATGGAAGTTACTGGTATCTCCAGAAAGGAGAGGCAATGGAGAGTTGTGAATTGGCAGTAGGCACAGCTACAAACTTTTCTGTAGTTATCAGAAACATAGCATTCACAAGTACTCAGGCCATTTTAAGGCTACCTGTCTCATAGTACTTTTATTCTGATACAATATGTGTAAGGATGAGACTTTATCTGTCTCTATAACACTCTTTCAGAGAACAACAAGTGATTATATAAAATTTTCAGCAGAATTCTAGGGGACTTCCTTGTCCTCTGATTAAATGGCACCAATTTTTCTTTCCCCATGCCTTTTCCCAGGTTCTTATTATAACCTTCATTTACAGTTTGTGGGAGAGCTGGTGAATGGAAACACTCTCCCAGGAGGATCACTGGTTCGGAGTGGATGTTGATTTGTTTCAGCTTGGAAGACATTTAATAGCTACCCAGATGTTTTTGTTAGTTTAAGACAAATTACCACAGATTTGAGGTGATTTTAATTTTTCATTAAACATGAGACAAAGAGAAAATGTAACAACATTTAAAATTATCCAGCACTGATCTTGTCATTTTATTGTTTAGAGTCCAAAATTTTAATTTTTTATCATTTATTTATCTATTTATTTTTGTCTTTTTGAGACAGGATCTCGCTGTGCAGTGCAGAATGCTTTCAAACTTGCAAGGACCCTCCTGCCTCAGCCTCTCAAGTGCTGGGATTATAGGCATGAATCACTATGCCCGGATGAGCCCAAACTTTTAAGAAAATAAATATGCGAGTGAAAATTTATTAAGCATCAGGATGGAATCTGCTTTGTACCTACCTATGAAGAATTGGTCCCTAATCACTCTTCAAGACATGGCATTCTCCTGGTGCAGCCCGGGCCAAGTTATGGCAGTTTGGAGTGCACAAACCTATGTTCGCTTCTAGTCTTGATTGTAATGAAATGTGTAAATTTTAACAAATGATATACAGTTGGCCTTCCATATCTGTAGGTTCCTCATTCCTGAAATCAATCAACCACAAATGGGAAATATTTGGGGAAAACATGCATTGGTACTGATTGAGCATGTACAGATGTTTTCTCCTGTAATTATTCCCTAAGAAGTATTTATGCAGGATTTCTGTTATTTTTGGTGTAAATGTACATTATGTTTGCTACATTGTATTTGGCATCATTATATTTGGTGTAAATGTACATCATATTTGGTAAAATTCTGAAGATGATTTAAAGGATGCAGGAAGGATGTATACAGGTTGTGTGTAAATAGTATGCCACTTTGTCTAAGAGATCTGAAGATCTGTGGCATTTTATATGATCACAGAGGTATTTAGTAACCAATGACCCAAGATATTTTTTTGGCTTCAAATTTCTCGTTTATAAGAAATAAAGTGTTAGTTAAGATGACCTTTAAGTATTCTGAGAATATTAACACTTTCCAAGTCAAAAGTCTAACACATATGAATTCTATAACATAATTGGACTTTGATGAATAGAGGTCAATATAGTCAAGAATAGCCTAAGAAAATCTGTCAAGAATAGTTAAGATTTATGCAGTGGTTTGAGACTAGGAAAATACAGATAAGGAAAAAAACACTACTTTTTAAAGCAAAAAGCAATGAAGCAAATGTTTGTTAAGTTTATATTTCATGCCAAATCCTATGTGAGAATGACAAAGACCAACTTTGGAGCTGGCTTTATAGAAATAATAGTCCAGAAAATGAAGGGATAAGACAGTAAGCATCACATGTATTTGACAGTAGGCATTTTGCATCTTTAAGCAGAGTTTTAATAACAGAGAAATGAGGGTTGAGATTGGATGGTTACAGAATACCTAATGATGAAGGTCTTGAATACCAGGTGGAAGAAAGGTTTGGTGTCGAGATTTCTGAATTGAGATGATATTTGATAAAAGTAATACTGAGGAAAGAACAATATGTGGGATGAATTGGAGTATTTTTTCATTAATCTGTTACATAAACAGAGTTACTTGGAGATGCATGTAGTGAGCCCAGTGGTCACTAACTTCCTCTGGGTTCCCTCTGTACCAGTCGTTTCTTGACTCTCAGCCCATGACTGATAATTTACAAGTTGGTCAGTCTCAGTCCTACTGTTTGCAATCTACAGATATGGCCCATTAAGTACTTGCAATTGGCTAGTACAAGCAGGTCGATCCATTTCACTGAGTGGGACTGCACAAGTTTCATGGCAAAGATTAGAGAGTGATTCAGCATTCATGAGAAAATGTAGTAACAAAAGGTTAGTAGAACACTCCTAGGAGTGGAGCCATATTGGGAGCAATTTTGGAAGGAAATGGTCTGGATTTATTATCTACATTAAAGATATTGTGGGTCCCATGGATACAGGGAGTGTCATGGAGACCCAGCTAATAGGTTTTTTATTGGATTATTGTCAGGCTGCTGCACCTGTTTGAGAATGAATGCTTGCATAGTTTCCTGGCACAGGGTACAAGCTGAGAATCTGAGAATAATCACTGGGGTTGGAAAGGGAATTGATTGCTTTTTAGAACTTTTCCCAGGATTGCAGGGCTGATCTTCTCACTGTGGAAGTAAAAGAGCAACTTAAAAATTCAGAAAACAGAAAACTCAGTTCAGAAGCTCAGATATTGCTTTGGATTAATCCTCACATAAAATAAGATTTCCTGGATAGCACCCTGAAGCACCAATTTTGGTCAGATAATCAATTATTGAGCCCACATGATTCCTCTCTAATCTTCTTCTGCTAACTCTTTTAACTATTGACCTTATTGTTTATCTCCTCTGACTCTCGTGGGTCATCTTTTATTTTTTTCTATTTAGTAAAGATTCAATGTAAACATGATTATTCTTGGAACTTGGGAATTAATATGAATAGATATGCCATACAACTGGATCAAATCTAGAGCTTTTTCAGTAATTCAAGCACTGATCTGGAACAATTATAAAAGTAATTCTAGACTTTAGATCTATTTTCTACTAATTCTGGTGGGTAATGGCCTAAATCACCAGGTTACTTAATGAGATGATAGTTTATGAGACTGATGCCTTCTACTCGGACAAAGATAGGTTTGAAGAAGTAAGTGGCAGTGGAAGTGATAGTCACGACTAGTGTAGGTTGCCATGTAGCAGTAGTAGCCTTTCAGATTCTTATGTCTGTGTTTTGTTTTTTTAATTTTCCAAAAGAAGGGATTAAAGGACATATGCATGAGAGGTATGTACTCTTCAGGTTCTTGTGTTGTGGAACACTCTGTCCAGGCAGGGGATTTACCTAATCATTCTTTAGTACCTCCCTCAGAAGTGTAGGATGATGGGGCCTTTGATCTGGAAATTCTACCACAGCATCACTGCCACAGCACAGGTCAGAAATCTGACTTGCGGAGGGCTCCTAGATTGGCAAGTCCAAGACTGATCTCAGGGTTTCTGACTCAGTACTTTTCCATTATGAAATTTCCTAGCAGCCTCTGCCTTGCTGAGTACATCTCATTTCCCTTCTCGTAAGATTTACACTTTATCAGGTAGTTCATAAAAGACAAAAAGGCTTTAAAAATTAAAATACTTTTTATTTGCAGTTTTAGACATTTATGGATCAGTGGGGATAATTTTGGAGCAATACACCTGCTCCTTGAGCCACTCCATAATAGGTAGTTTCCTATTTAGATCTCTTCTAAGGCAGGTACAGGTGAGTAGCAAAAGTACATTTGTAGGTATTCATCAGTCCTGACAAGTCCTACTTTCAGCCACCCCAGACCAACAGCCAGGAGCAGGCTTTCTGGTTTTTGGTCTGCACAGAGCCTGCCTGCCTGTTTACTTGGAAATGCTCCTGAAAATTTGGTGAGAAGCCCAAGGCAGCCAGCATTGAAAAGTGAATCATTGAGAAGCTCTGCCTCGGAGTTTGGGATCCCTGGCTCCCAGACTCTCAGGCCAGCTTTGGAGTGGTGCCCTGAGGGCTGTTTCCAATATTTTATTTGTTAAGTTTTCCTTCTAACTTGATTAATGAGGAATGAATGCAGTTACTTTTGTGGATCTTTTGCAGTCATATGCTCTGCAATGTGTGGAAACACCACAGGGCTGGGAATCCGGAGGCTTCTCCACTGCCAAACCCTCCACAGATTACCACTGTGGCGGAGAAGCAAGTAGCTCCATTTGTGAATCCAAATTTCTTTGGTTAGAAATTGACATCACTGGCACTATATTTTCTGTCTCTTGCATCTACTTTTTATCGTAGGGACTCAATTATTCTACCTTCTTGACAAAATTTTAGGTGTACAACACAGTCTTGGTCACAATAGGCAAAATAACGTACAGCAGATGATTCATCTTGTAGAACTGAAAGAAGTGATTCATCCTGTAGAACTGAAACTTCATACTCTTAAATGAAAACTCCCACTTTTCCTACCCTCGATCCCGGGCAACCACCATCCTATGCTCTGTTTCTGTCAAATTATTTGATATACTTTTTACAAGTGAAATTACACCATACTTGTCTTTTCATGGCTGGCCGATTTCACTTAGCATAATGTCCTCCAGGTTCACCCATGTTGCTGCATACAGCAGGATGCAAATCCTCTCTAATATCATCACTTGCTAGATCTCTGGGTCACAGGTATTTTTAAGATATGAGTATCATGAACATGAAGCTGCAGTATTCCAAGAGGTCAACTCACACACTTGCGCATGCTGCCCTATGCAATTGAAAAACTCTAAGAGGAGGAAAAGAGTCTGCACCTGATTATTGCTTAGTGAAGCTTTCAGCCTCGTGTTGGCTGCTGACCTTTGTAATCAGTGCAGCCTGAGCTGCTCGGTATATTCTCTGGATGAGTGAGCAGGTGGATGTTAAGAACCTTCTCACTGATTGCACTGCTTTTCAGTGTTGTATATGCTCCGATGAGTGTCTGCTCTAAGAGAAGGCAAGGCTCCAAGCAAATACATGAAAGACATGCATCAGAAAAGCCACTGCCCTCAGAATGAAACGCTCCAGTATCCAGTTCCTTCTGACCTGTGCAACCAGGGAGTGTCCTTAAGAAATCATCCAGCCTGTGTGGTGTTGGTTTCAAATGAAGAAGACAACATACATGCAATAAGGTTATCAGGAAATTAAAGAAATACAAAATTAGTCTTACAAAGAGTAGAATGTACAGGAAAACATTAGTCACTAGTGTAAAAAAATTAGGAAAACTTTTAACTAGGAATAAAATCCTCTGCTAAGCGATCAACAAGCAGATGTTGTGAGATCTGAAACACATCATAAATAAGAAAAAAAAATTATTCGTCAAGCTTAGTCACAGTTCCAGTCTCCATTCTTGATGATTCATCGCTGTGTATGGAGTGCTGAGATCGGACTTGGCTCTCAAGGCCACAGAAGGATCCAGGTCCCCCTGACTGGTTTCAAAGGACTTGGAAACTATTTATATCCCAGAAAGTCCAGGTGTTCAGGGGGAAATGCTTTTCAGGCATTAAATGTTCCCTGAGGTCTTTCTTTCTTTCTTAAAAAATTTTTTTTCCTTCTCCTCCACTTGGAAAGGAAATTTAGTAGCGACACCTTTGTGTCATGTCCAGAGGGATTTAAACAGAGAGGCAATGGTATGCCCTAGGAAGTACAGCATAGATAAAAGGCTTGAAGATAAGGACAAACATGATTTATAACTGAGCACATAGTTTGATAGCTTTTTTGTTAGTTCAAACCTCAGGGTAGTTCGGGTTGCAAGCACACTGGCAAGGCACAGTGTATGTGTCTCCACCATTCATGGGAGTCTGCCTTTCAATCCTGACATGAAAGCATTGCTGAGATGGTTTACTCTCAACATGCCCAAAACAAACACGACTGTCCCCTTTCCCTCAAAACCTCCTTTCCCATTTTGCCAAATAATGCTAATAGGTACTTAACTTTCCACATCAAAAACCTGTGGGATTCTAGACTCTATCCTTTTTTAAAAATACCCTCTATCTATTCATCTTCATATCTGTTTTTTTATTATCTTATTTTTTTCTGTTTTTGGCATGATGACTTTAGGTCACGTGCCTATTTACAATGTGTTGATTTAGAAAAGTGCAATGATGGGCATGGAGGTGGATAACAAACTGGAAAGATATCTACTGTGTCCCATGCAGTTCACATCTTGTGTCCTGGATAGGCCCATGATGAAGGTGCTAAAGTCTCCCATTCTATTATTATGTAATCATGATGGAAAGAATACTTTTTCAATATTGATAATGTGCTAAGCACTGTGTACCATTTTACCCCTTTTTGTGCTATGCCTCATGCCTGTCTCTCTTTACGCTACTGCCACACAGAGTCTTATATCCAGTTGTTTTGTGGGTTCCCCAAGCCTTCTTTCTCACATTCTTCACATTCTGTAATAACCAAGGAGTTTCTTGCTCACACCAGCTGACCACCCCTACTTCTTTTTGTCCCACTCCCCAAACAGTCTCTACTCATTGTTTTAGGACTGCTATGTCCTGTTGTCCAAAAGCTCATAGCACCTCCTTTCCCTCCATTTTCCCATGAAGCCTGGACACCAACTTTTACTTTTGTTCAGCATATTTGTTGTTCATTTCCTCTCAGGAGTATTTCCCATCTTCCTAGCCAATTCTAGTTCCTCTTATGGTCATGTTATTTGTTCCATCTGGCAAGCCACTTTTTTCTTTAATGTCAGCACCTCTGTGCTTTTATTTTTGAAGAATTCTTTATTCCCCATGAGACAATTTGAACAAAATACGTGTTAGGTGAACTGGTCTCCCTAGAAAAAAAGTGGGTATAGGACTATGGTTGAGCAAATAAGACTCTCTAGAAACTGTTTTAAAATGAAGTGTCTCATGGAATCAGGAACATTAGAAGTGGTTCCTCTAATAAAAATTCCTGATCCACATATCCTAGGAACATGCTTTGCTTCTACCTTTCCAAGGCCTTCTTTGATCTCCTGAGCCTTTCTTAAACCATTCAAATAACTCAAGTCCTTTCTGTGTTTATCTAAACCAGAATTTTCTTCTGTTGGTTACAAATAATTATGGTCAACACATAGGTCCTCACTGGAACAAAACCATATGCTCTGCTTGTCCTCTGTTTGGTTATTATCTAAAATTTCCCCCCAAAAGACTCATTATAGTTAAGATTTAGTTGCAAGCTGATAGGCTTTGGATGGTTGATTGGATCACAAAAGTTTTTACTTCATCAGTGGATTAATTCATTGAAGAAACCATAATTTGATTGTGTTATTGGTAGGTGATGAAAACAAGATGTGGGGGCTAGTTGAGTGGAGTAGATTGTGGCTCACCTTGGGTACTAGATCTTGCACTGGGTTCTCCTTCTTTTTGGATCTTCACTCTCTGCTTCCTGGCTGTCATAAGCTGATCAGCTTTCTTCTGCCATACCTTTCCACATGATGTTTGCACCTGGCCACAGGCCTGAAGCAATAGATCCAGCTAGCCATGGATTGAAATCACCTAAGGGGCTGACTAAACCAAATATATGGTATGCTATTTTCAGCAATAGCTCCTGAAGCCGTCATGTTATATCTGCTCACCAAAGAAACTGAAGATTCTTCATGGTAATCAATATTACCATAACCTCTCAGCTGGTACTTTCTGGAAGTGGTCATCACCAGTGAAGTACTATAATTAAGAGACAATTACTGTTGTCAGCCCTAGGTCTACAGCTGAACCAGCTATAATCGGCATGAATAAAATGAAAGTCCCACGCCTGACTCTTCTTGACACATGTGTACCTATTTACTAGACCTTGCACCTTCTGCTAAATGTTGTAATAAAAGACCTAATATAACCTAGGTTGTTCTTACCTTCAAAACAGCAAAGGCAGATGGTGCAGTCTGCACTTCAGTTCTGCTTTGGAATGTCATGTAAATGACCTAACCTATATCCCTGTAGAACACTAGCTGCAAGGGCCTCTAGGAAATGTGTTTTTCACTTCTCCAAACTCTGCAGGCCAGGGAAACATACCAGATGAAGAATATGAGGCGGGAGTTGAAGTAGTTTGAGTTGCTAATCCACCATATTTATTACAGTCATCTTTTTACTTCTTTGTCAATTTTACTCTTGATAATCAATGGGCTACCACAATTGCCATGTTCTGTTGATTTCTTTCAAAAATACAGATTCCATTCTTCTCTACTCTATTTCTCCTTCTAATATAGTGCCTTACCTCTCAGATATATATTACTGTAGCAATCTTGTTGCCTGCTACATTTCTAATATATATCCATTAAATCCGGGTTGTTTTATTCAATACGTTGTTTTTCCATTGTTTATTCATTGCATTCTTTAATCACCTATCGACAAACTATGATACGCTGATAACTGCATGTTCAAATTCTAATTAGCACAGTGCAAGCCTTCAGGGTGCTTAATTATCTTATGATAGTAGTAGTGATGAGGTCCATAAAGTTAAATATTTCTCATGATGTTTATGCTCAATGGGAGAAAATAGATAACAAACAAGTAAGCCAATAGATCATTTCTCTACTGTCACATCAATTCTGTGGCTAGCACCTTCAATACTGTCCTCAAGAATTCAATTAATTCTCAAAACCTGACCTTGATTTTCAAAATCTTTTATTCTGTGCTCTCGTTTATCTGTCTCAGCCCCTGTATAGAAAATCAGCACAGTTAAACACAACTCAAGATACTTTAATCTTTTTCCTGGTCTATTGCATTCACTTAATCAAAGATCTACATCTTTTTTATTCTTTGTCCTTCAAGTCAATTTTCCACATAATGTCTAGTGTGATCTTTTAAAACACTATTCATGAAACTCTTCAATGGCTTCTCAATAAAGAAGAATAAAATTCAAATTCTTACCATGCCTTTGGATTCTGCGGGATACCTACCAATTACCCTATGGTCTCATCTCAAAAAATTATGCCTCTTTATGCCTCCTTCATTTAACACTCTAGGTTAGTGATGATGAATCTTTTAGAGACTAAGTGCCCCAACTTCAGCCCTAAGCCCACTTGTTTATCACAAAGTGCCAACTGTGCCTGCATGTGTGCTATTTCTCCAGTGCTCAGTTATTGGGATGAGGCTGTGGCAACCTGGCTTGCACGCCAACAGAGAAGGCGCTGCATGCATGCTGCTGCTCACATGTCAGAGGTTTGCCATCACTGTTCCAGGCTCCTCCACACTTTGTACCACCTGTTCTTTCTGCCCCAAATGCCTTCCCCTGAAACCTTTACCTAAATCATTCTCATCTCCCAGTTCTCAGATCAGGTTCTACCTCCAAAGAGATGCCTATGTCCCAATTATACCATCCCTTTCTATTCCACTGACTTCTTTTATTTCCTTTCTACCACTAGTAACCACCTGAGATTATTTATTTGTTGACTATTTTATTCATCTACTGGATGCTCTGAAGAGATGGATATTGCTCTGAGAGTTTGTGGAATAGGATATTCTGACTCCTCTCAGTTCTATTGCCTCTTCTTACATGAATTACAAAAAATGAAGTTGGCAAGGTATTCTTGTACTAGTACTCAGCAGTTCTGAGTACTATAGTGAAGGTCAGATGAGGCCACTCATTGGAATAGTTTGTTGGTTCAGCAAGTTATTAAAGTATTTATAGTTCCAAGGACCTGACTCTGCTGCAGTGACATACTCTTGTTCTCTCGAGCCTCTTATCTTAGTATCTTATCCTTAGCGCTCCATGCTACTCTCTAGACTCCTCAGATGCAAGCAGAGTGCTTTGACCTGGCCATTTGCTTTTCACAACACTGATTGTATTTGCTACAATTTTAACTCCTGCAACAGCATCCATGAGGTAACTTTAGCTGACACTAATTGTAGAATGGCCTAAGTCCTATCCCAGAAGAGGCCAACTGGCAGCTAGAGGACAGAACAGTCATGCAGACACATTTGGCTTGGCATGAGCTATATTTTATAATTTTGATCCAATATTCCAAAATTATATTTCACAAGAAAATTTGGATATCCAGTTTGTGTTGAAAAATTAGGATTTCTAGCATCCATGGATTCACATTTTTGCATGGTGACACATGGCAAACACCATCAGCTCTCTTCAAATGGGTCACATATTCTCCAATTCTAAGAGGTTCTTCCAGTCTCATAACATATGTTCAACATGTACAATCTGGTCCCTCTAGACTCTTTGAGTTTGTGACCCCTGCACTACAATAATCATGGAGTGATACTATGGGAATCCATTGGGGAGCTTTTTACAGGACAGTGAAAGACTCTGAATTGCATTTTGAAAATATTGCTCTGTATGTTTTATGCATAGCAAGCTGTACTGTGGCATGCAAAGTACAATATTTAATGCCTATTAATATGAATTAAGATCATCCAGGATGCCTACCCCAAATCTAATCCTTGAACTGTACTGATCGTTTGCTCCCTGCTGGACTCTGGGTAGTATGAGGCAGTAAACTCATCTTCTTCCTTCTTAAACACTTTCTCCTCTGAAACTCATGAGAATGAAGTACATGTTCGCCCTCTCCCGTTTCCTCCTGCTTACCAGCTCTCATCTTTGTACTTCTGTCTCATTATCTGGCTGAAATCTGCCAGAGGGCACCAGTCTCCAGGTTTATCCTGGCCCAAGTCATGGCTGCGTTTTATGCTTTGCTCAGCTGAGATGAGCCTAGCCTTTTAGAGCTGGAGCTGTCTGATCACTGAGGCCCTGGCTGGCAGAGATGCTTGGACATCCAGGTGAGTTTCCATTCTGCCCCCATCCCCCAACTGTGTTGGGGGCATCTTATCTGTAGCATACACAGCAGCAGTGATGGCTAGTCCTGAATTTTTCCTTGAATGTCACATTCTGGTCAGGAGCCCATCCATCCCCTCACATGTTTTTTGGAAGGAATCTTTGATTTTATTTTAGCCTCTGCCATATGATAAACTACCCCTGATTCCTGCCAGGATATTCCCTACATTTTCTAGTGTCAATCATCCTCTCCAACATCCATTCAGATGCTATTTTTTAAACAGTGTCCTTTCAGAATTCCACTGTTTCAGTAGTATACAGGAAGTGTCACAAAACTCACTACATAACGTGAGAACAGTGTTATTCTCTGATACTGCTACTTACCTTAGGGCTAGAAGCTCTGACAGCCAGAGTACATAACAGGGAACCAAACTGCTATCTAAGAAATGCTATTTAGTGATGATTAAAGCAATAGTAATTAAAGTAAAAAGAGAGCTCTACCCATGCATATGGAAAATGAATGCTCTCAATTAATCAACTCATTATTATTAAATATTTACTGAACACCCGCCGTGCAGGAGGCATGAAGTTCTGAGAGAACATACCAAAGACATGGTTCTTACCCTTTGGGAACTTGTGATCGAAAGCAATTTAGCCTTCAACTTGTGGCAATATGCTCCGGCTGTGATTTTCTGTAGATAAAACAGACTGCAGTTCAAAGCATCATTGAGCTCCAATTTAATCTACTGCACACTACACTCCTCAGGTTTCAAATTCTATTTTCCTTTCTGCTAGCTAAAGCGTGAGCAGTCCTAGCCTTTAAGTCTTAGCAAAGAGCTCACCTCCACTATGCAGCCATACCCTGATCGTCCTGGCAATCTTGATGGCTCCTTTCATATTTTCAGCAGTACCATGTGTATTATGAAATGTTTCATAATTTTACTTTGTAATTCCTCTTATGTAAGTCATCCTCACTACCACTAGATTCTGAGTTCTGGAGGCCTCAAAACATGTTTCACATTTATATTAGTGATGTTATGTCTTGCAGCTAGATCTCAGTGTTAAGAGTCTGATAATCATCTGCTCGCCCATTCATTTAATTTTCGAATTTATTCAGTGCTATACACTGCTTGCAGTATATATTTGTGGACATGAAAGTTCACTGCAGATGTGCTAGAGACGTATATGATGATGATTATGCCAGGAGTACAAAAGACTGTTTCAATTTAAGTGTCATGGGAAGCTTCCCTGACAAAATATCATAGAGCTGAGGACAAAAGGGTACAAAACAAGAGAGGAAGGAGTTAGAAGGCTGGAGTTCAAACTATCCACTGAAGATCTAGGGACAGGGAATCTTTTTGGATATTACTCATCTTTTACATAAGTTAAGACTCATCCCATCTGTACAGTTTTGCTTCAATTACAAAATTATTCTCCTGTCTGAGATTGCTTTATATTTGCTCTTGATTTATTCTGCTGCCTTTTATTCTTTTAAACTGGATTTTAATCTTTCCTTTCCTCTCTTATACTTTCTTTACTGATTCCAGACCATGCCAAATACTGCATTTTTGGTACAATTATGACCATACATCATTTAATCTATTAATCTAATAGATAATCACATTTTTCAAATATATACATTTTCCTTACCCTTTTCAGTTTTCTTTTCTTGTTTTTGTTAGCCATTATGAGAATTCCAAACCTACCATGTTTGGTTTCTTTCCTATTCAAGATGGCGCTCTCTGTCATGACTGGCAGAGTCAGAATTTTGACAGATGTAATGGAGTCTCCAAAGGCCACTGAGATGAGATGGGGAAAAAAGAGTGTTCCTGTCAAAATCGTAAAGGTAGGAAAGGAGATATAAACTAAAGCAAATCTTTACTGTTTTGTCATTTGACATTTGATCTTGAAGTGTAATCTTTTCTTTTTTCCTTTATTCTTCTGTACTCCTGCAGACTTCTCATTCACTATTCCTCCTGTAATATGGATTGTGCAGACTCTGGGATTGTTTTAGTGACCTTTGATAGAGCTGATGTAGAGCTCCTTGGTGACAATGAGCTTATGCTCTTTCCATTTTTGGGGGTAGAGTTTAGATATACATATTGAAACATTCATCATAGGGAATTTGCATCTGTCTATCTTGCTACTTCTTTTTTTCCCACTTCCATGCCCTCGCTTCAATCTTCCTTCTTATTTATAAAAGCTTATATATAAAAGCTTTGTTTCAATTTTTTACTTCTGTTCTTTTTTCTTGTCCTTTTCCCCTTTCTCTCTCTCCTTTCCCATGTTTCCTTTCTCATTTGAGCATTTTATTCCCATTTCCCAATATCTATTACACATTTTGGTCCTTTTTTACACTTTCTGTTTCTCCCTCCGAGAACAATGCAGTATTTAAACATGTATATATGATTTATTTCAGTTAAAATCATGGTCTCAAGGTTTATATATTTAGCTAGAAATGTCTCAAATATATCCTTCTTTATGATAGAGTAGTACTCCAATGCATAAAAGCTCCACAACTTCTTTATAAATTTGTTGCTTGATGGGCATTTGGGCTGTTTCCAAGATTTATCTATTACAAACTGGGCCACTACAAACACGGGTGTGCATATATCACTGTGATATGATGCTTTTGATTCTTTCAAGAAGATACCAAAAAGGGGAATAGCTGGGACATAGCTCCACCAGCAGTTTGGTTGTTATCTTGACAACAGCCATTCTTTCTGAAATGAGATGGAATCTCAGTGTTGTTTTAATTTGTATCTCTTGAATGGCCAGTGATGTTGAACATTTTTTTATACATTTATTTTCCATTTCACTTCTTCATCTGAGCAGTGTCCATTCATTTCAGATGTCCACCTTTTAACTAGGTATTTAAAGTTTTTCTTTTTTAGTTCTTCTTATATTCTAGATATTAATCCTTTGTCTGAGGAACAGCTGGAAAATGCTTTTCCCCATGTTGTGTGTTGTCTTTTCACTCTGTTGGTGATTTCTTTTGCTGTGGAATAAAATGAGAGTCCCATTGTTGATTCTTTGTGACGTTTCTGTGTGATTGGTGTTTTGTTCATAAAGTCTTTGCCTACATCAATGTCTTCAAGTGTTCTACCTATTTTGTCTTTCAGTAGATTTAGTATTTTTGTTTTAGTATTCAGATCTTTGAGCCATTTTTATTTTAGTTTACTGAATGGTGAAAGATGTGTGTCTAGTTTTAATCTTTCACATGTCAGAAGCCAGGTTTCCCAGCACCATGTATTGAAGAGTGTATCTTTTTTCCAGCAAAAGTGTTTGGCTCCTTTGTCAAAGATAAGGTGACTGAATATGTCTAGAGTTGTTTCTGTTTCTTCTAATCTGTTTCATTGATCATTGGGTTTGTTTTTTGACTGGCATCATGCTGTTTTTATCATAGTAGCTATTCAGTATATTTTCAAGTCAGGGATTGTGATGCCTCTGGCCTTGCCTTTGTGGTGCAGAATTGCTTTTGATATTCTAGGTCTCTTCTGGTTCCAAATGTTGTTGTGTCATACTTCACCACTGGTACTGGTATCCCAAATAATGCTCTTTAGGAGCTGAGCCCCCCGGCATGATATCACATATGAGCATTAAAGAGGTCATCACTTGCTGTCCCTCCAGACTACCTTGGACTCAGGAAGACAGAATACCAACAGCTGTTCTGCCCCCAGCTTCCTTGGATATGTAGCTTTCAATTCTCCCTTCAAATTTCTATTTTATATTTTATTTGTACTATTGTCTCCTCAAGTGTAAGAGTAAATTGCCATAAATTTAGAAATTGTCTCTTCTCTGTAGCATTAAGTAGTGACCTCAGCACATTTTCAATATCTAGTAAATATTTTTATCAGTGCAAGTAATAGGCAAATATAAAAGAGAGCACAGATTAAATCAATTGCAGATAAATATTATTATTCAACTTCTTTTTTAAAATAGAGAATCACCTTTAACGCAACATGTTTCCTGGAATGTCTATGTCTTTTCGACACTGTCTAGTTGCACAGACTAGCCCAGGCATGTTGCAGTTCCAAGGTGAGACCATTCATGAAAGCAATGCCTTTTCTAGTTCCTAAGAGAAGGCATATGCTCTGTTTGGTACAGACAAATGCTTTAGGTCTCCTGGCTTAGATTACAAAAGTAGTTTTTCTTAAGAAAGGCAGCATTTATTTGGATATGTCCTCACAGTAAGGACATGTGGCAGGACTTTTATTTTCCATGTGTGAATAGTTACAGGATACCTGAAAATAATGGTAACATAATCCACCTTTAATTTGAGAAAGCCAGGGCTCAAAAAGGTTAAGTGACTTGCTTGAAGCCACACAGAAACACATGGCCAGGTTGTGAATATTCTCCAGGTTTTATCAATCTTGCACTTGGACGTCTGCTGGGAGACAAAGGGATCTCATGTTCTCTGGAGGGCTTTGACACTGAGTTTCCCTCTTGGCTGGAGGGAGGTTTGAGGTTTCACATGTTGTTCTATCTTGTCCTGAAAGGTGGTTGTTAGTAAAGCCCCTTCCAAACTATTCCTGTAATAATTTCCGTCCTGAATCCCAAAAAAGTTGAGAACATGGGGTGGGGCTCAGTCCCTTCTGCAAACCTCCTGGCTTGTTGCTATTTACTTAATGATTAATCCTTCAGCACTGCCTCATTAAATAGGAGGGTAATATTTTCCTTCTGTCTGGACTGGACAAGCTCCCAGTTCCAGTCAGGTACCTTTGGGCCATGGAGCTAATGACACATAATGTGCCTTTTGTGTTAGCATTTGAAAACTAAGCTTGGATAGGGAGAGTGGGAGTGAAGGATGTTCAGAATAGTGGATTTTCTTCTGTTTCTCAGCTCTAGAGTCAAATGGAGGACTGAATGCAAAATATTAAGCTTTCAGGACAGAGAGAATTGAAAGAGGGTAGGGTGCTAACAGTTTTGTACACATGTGTGTCTATTTCTCTTAAATACCTTAGATCACTGAGAAGTCAGAGTTCTCTAATATTTTATTGCTGTGGAATTTGCAAATATTATTTCTAATATCATAGCTATAGATGAATTGTATATACTTACAGTGCTGTTGTATTTGTTATAAATACTTCAAATGTTATACCCAAATGTTAATTTCTAGCAGACTTAATTGAGTATTGACAAGAAGATGAAAAAGAAAAAATGGTAACATTATCCACTTTTAATTTGAGAAAGCCAAAAGATGTTTGGGAAATGACTGAATAGATACTCTAAACAAAACTAAAATGATGTAAAGGAGAGAGAGAGAGAGAGAGAGAGAGAGAGAGAGAGAGAGAGAGAGAGAGATTCCTCTAATGAGGACCATTAGCTTTTTAGTGGGTATTCCTTTCTATCTTCCATACAATTAGAAAACTTAAATTGACTTTGGAGTGTTTACATGCATTTATTGCTTTGAGGATGGAAGTTTTATCATGTGTCCAGATGATATGGTTTACAGGGATTTCTGTGTGAGTGGTGTGACAGGTTTATTTGGACTATGTGTCAATGTGACCTCCCTAATCACTTTCTAATAGGTTTTGATACTGTTAAGTATTAAATCTTCCCAAATATTTTTATTTTCTTTCTATATTTTGATGATTAGCCTCAGATGGTAATGTTTTTGAGGGATTTAAACAAAAATAAAAATTCACCACCAAAAAAGAAATACAGCTATAGAATTATGATTTGCAAAACTATTCCAGTTGAAATTAAATTAAATGAGGCTTATCATCTCTCAAAGCATGGGCACTTCCAGGATTCAGACAGTTGGTAGGGAATATAGATCAAGTTTGACAACTTGGATGGGGCATTCTTCTTGATGAATCTTTACATTACTTTTCCAAAAAAGACCTGACTTTTTTTTTTCCATTTTATTTTAAAGAGCATAAGACAAAAGAGGTCAGTACAGAGCAGATCGGAACCGGACAACATAGGCAACACAATACTTAACATTAAGACAGCCAGACATTAACAATAGCTATCACCATATTTCTTTCTCTGATATAGATGAGCATAGTTTCAAATACAATAATATCAAACATAATAAAAAAGTATAAAGCCATTCAAAGAGTGAAAGAATTACAGGGCATTCTGAACTGAATAATAGAATGATCAAATGATCATTTTCAATAAAAAATTTTGTTTATACTTTCACACATATTCAAATACCAATAAGACACAATGTGATAGATAGAACCAATGGAAATAGAAGAATAGAAGCTTGGTAGGACTTCTAAGAAGGACGGTATTAAATCAGCAATAGCTGTCATAATGTTTTGTTTTCTTCAAAACAGCTTTTTGTAGCACCACGTATAATAAAGTCAAACAAAACAGAATAAAAGCATTCCAACTGATGAATGAAAACATTGAAAGGCTTCAAAGCAATGAAATGGGAAATCATGATTACCATAAAATCTTATATACTCTTACCAACTCTCATACTAGGGAGACTATACGGTATTTACACATGTGAGTTTGGTTTATTTCGCTTATGAGTATGGTCTCCAGTCGTGTCCATTTATTTATAAATATCTCAATGTGATCATTCTTTATAGCTAAGTAGTACTCCACTGTATATAAATACCACAACTTTTTAATCCATTCCTTAGTTGATGGGCATTAAGTAGGTTGTTTCCAAGATCTGACTACTAGCAATTGTGCTGCTATAAACATGGGTGTACATATATCGCTGTAGTATGTTTTCAGATCTTCTGTGAATATGCCTAGAAATGGACTAGCTGGGTCAAATGGGACCTCCAGACCCAGCTTTTTGAGGAATCTCCAGACTGATCTCCACAGGGTTGCACCAGTCTACACTCCCACCAAAAGTGCAGAAGAGTTCCTTTTTCCCCACAGCCTCTCCAACACTTGTTGTTGGTAGTGTTTTCTATCTTGGCCAATCTTTCTGGGGTGAGATGGGATCTCAGTGTAGTTTTAATTTGCATTTTTCTCATGACTAATGATAATGAACATTTTTTCATCCCCTGTTCATGGATAGGAAAATGGCCATTCTCCCAAAATTACTATACAGATTCAATGCAATCCCAATCAAAATGCCACTAACATACCTCATAGATCTAGAAAAATCACTCCTAAAATTCATCTGGAACCAGAAGAGACATAGAATAGCAAAGACAATTCTAAGCAACAAAGGCAAGGCAGGAGGCATCACAATCCCTGACTTAAAATTATACTACAAAGCTACAGTAATAAAATCAACATGGTACTGGAATAAAAACAGACCTGAAGATCAGTGGAATAGATTGGAAGATACAACCCAAACCACAAACTCACTCAACCATCTTATCTTTGATAAATGGGCCAAACATGCTAGCTGGAAGAATGACAGTCTCTTTAACAAATGGTGCTGGAAAAACTGGCTATCCATATGCAGAAGACTAAAACTAGACCTATGCCTATCACCATACACTAAACTAACATCTAAATGGATCAAAGATCTAAATATTAAAACAGAAACACTAAATCTGCTGGAAGACAAAGTGGGTAAAAATCTCAAAGATATAGGAGTAGGAAGAGAATTCATGAACAAGAATCAAACTGCACGGGAAATACTTCCCAGAATCAATAACTGGGACCACATCTTATTAAAGAGTTTATGCACATCAAAAGAGATTTCCTGCAGAGTGAAAAGAAAACCCACAAATTTGGAAAAAATTTTAATGGACAGTCCCTCAGACAAAGGACTTCTGTCTAGAACTTATAAAGAGTTAAAAAAATCAGACCCTCAAAATTCAAAGACCCAATCCAAAAATGGGCATCTGAAATGAATAGATAGTTCTCAGATGAAGAAATACAAATGGCAAATAAATACATGAAGACCTGACTCTTATATCAAATGAATTTCTTTTCCTGAAATCTTTTAATTTTTATAAGCTACATTTGTACTTATTTTTTCATATTGTGTATTTGTTAACATAATTTATTTAATAAGTAAACATACAGAAACTAATGAGTCTAAAAATTGTGTATTTTCTATAGCTTTCAACATAATGTCATGTATATTTCCTTTGCCCAGAAATTATTATTAATTAGTTGAGTTCTTTGTCATTGGGAAATAGTGCTCATAATCTTAAATGCTGTCTCCTAAACCTTCTCTTGCCCCAAATATTTGCAGGAATTTGTGCAATGAGGTACAGAAAGAAGTACATAACACAATTCCTGCTCTTGGGGAAATTCATAAAAGGGAGTATGTTCTGTGCACTACAACTATCCTTAGAGAAATAGTAGTTGTAGACATAGTCAAAGAATGAATATATTTTTGAAATAAAGTTACCTAATGGCAGCAGGATGGCAGATAGATAAGCAGCAAGGTAAAGAACCTCTCTGAGAGAAAGAGTTTAGACACTAGAATTTAAAACCATGGAGAAGACCAGAGAAAAGGAGAGGGATTCTCATGACCCAGGAAGATACTAAGGAAAAAGAATAAGAAAAAACAAAGAAGAAAAGAAAAGAAAAATGTGGACAGAAGGTTGGACCCAGACATGCTCTCACCAGAGCTATCTAACTCATAGGGCATGGAGCTCTTCACTGGACTTCATGGTGCACACTAACGTGGTGAAGAACCCCAAGGTTGACTGGCTTAGAGGGGAGATGCCAGTCTGTACTGCCCTTGCTTGTACCCAAGTGATCAACCTCAAATTGGAAAGGGCAGCAATCCCTAGCCAGCATGCTCCAGAGTAACTGTAACCAATATAGAAAGGGACTGGGACCTCCACTATAACACCTGTCTGAAAGAAACCAGAAACATGACAAGAGAAAAAAACAAGAAAATGTTTCCAGTCACCAACCCAGGATATGGGTCCAGGAGAGGGAAACACAGAAGAGATTAAGGGTAGCAAACATGCAATATTGGAAACAGCATCAGCTGACATAAAGAAGTATCTTTATGACATTATAGAAGAACTCAAAACAGAAATACTAATACAAGTAAAGCAAGATATAAGAAGATTAATGAAAGAAATGCTAAGCACCTCTCAAGAAGAAACAGATGGAAGAATAGAGAAGCACAGAAAAAGGAGGGAAACCTTTGATGAAGAATATTAAAAAATCTAGAATACATGAAACAGATTCAAAGAGATTACCAGGAAATTAAAAACTCCATTGAAAGCTGGCAAAACTGCTTGAAAGAAACTAAAGATAGACTATCAAAACTTGAAGACAGGTTTGCAATGTGGGGTCCCAAAAGGAAAGATCTCAAAAATAACAAAGAAACAGGAAGTAACAATACAAAGGCTAGAAGACAACAAGAGGATCTATAACTTAAGAATAAAAAATGTGCATAAAGAAGCAGGGATAAACACAAATGAAATACAAAGGCTATTCAAAGAAATAATTAAGGAAAACTTCCCAAGCATAGGAAAAGGAAATGATATTCACATAAATGAGGCATACTGAACTCCAACCAGCTACAACCAAAACAGATCTACAGCCAGACATATAATAATCAAGATCCCAGAAATCCAACAGAATATTAAAAGCTTTCAGAGAAAAGAAACAGATGACCTATAAAGGAAAACTCATCAAAATCATGGCAGACTTCTCAGCACAAACCATCAAATCAAGAAAAGCTTGGAGCGAAGTATTACAAGCCCTGAAAGAAAATAACCTCCAACCCAGATTGATGTACCCTGCAAAACTATCTCTCAAAATTAATGCAGAAACAAGATACTTCCATGACAAAGAGGAACTGGAGGAGTTCATGACCACCAATTCAATGCTACAAAAAAAAATACTGAAGGACATGAGAGAGAGAGAGAGAGAGAGAGAGAGAGAGAGAGAGAGAGAGAGAAACAGTGTTTCAGTAACAGTGGCAGACCGGCCTCTATGAATGGAGCAGACAGTGAAATGAATGGGAAAACTAGACAACCAATGGCAGAAAAATAGCATAGCAGAGATAAGACAGAGAAGGTTAGCTATAATTTCTTAACATAGATGGCCTTGATACACTAACAAAAAGAAACACAGGCAGAGTAGATTAGGAGATAAGGTCCAATGAGATGCTCTGTATAGGAAATATAATTGATCTCAAAGAGGGTTTATGGACTGAAAGTCAAAGATGAGAAAATAATGCTCTATGTGACAGTGAATCAAAGAGAAATAGGGGTAGTTTGTCCAGCAGCTGCAGATAGGTTGGAAAGACATGCCAATTTTGTGCAGTGGAGAACTACTAAGCTATAAGGAAGGAAAACCTTGAGGCTATTGTAGGTAAAGGAATACAACTTAAGATTAAGCTCAGGGGTAAACAGGTTCAGAACCACTTAGATAAATAGCAGGTTGCCTCCCTAACCTAAAAACTAAAGGAGTTAGTGGAATCCAAAATGCACAGTGTGAGTGAACTCCAGGAAGCAAGCAGGGCCCAGAATCCCCCCTGGGCCCTGAATGTGCATGCCCCTGCAGAATGCCAGCACACAGGGCAAACTTGGAACCCTGCTCCCAGAGGAACCTTGAACTACAGTGGATTATCTGTGGCAGATTGAAGGGAGATTAAGTGACTGCCTCACCAAAACAAGATCTCAGCTGGCTGCAGTCAGTGTGGAGTATGCCCCTAAAACTGAGGTGTACAGTAGCTAAATAGGGCCAGTAGTAAAGCTCCCTCCAACTAACAGTAAGACCTTGCTAAGTCTGACAAGAGTGAGGGTGACCCCTTCCTACACACAGAAAACATCAGCCAGAGTGAGGAGTGTGCTGAGAAGGACTCCCCCAACATGAAAAAAATCAAAAGGGCTTATGAGACACACAGACACATAATAGGGACACAGTAGGGCCTCAGCCAACACAAACACTATAGACAGAGAGATTTCATGACCTGGAATAACCTGAAGATAAAGTACTAGCACGAACTAAAAGTTGACCTACATCAATACGACTAGGCTTATCAACCCAGAAAGAATATGGGCCTGCCCAACAGGCCATGCAGCGGGAAGTCAGGTGACTGGCACACTTATTCATTGTGGGACCTAGCAATTGGACAAATATCAACCTTACATTGGGACCCCAAGATACACACTACCAACAGTTGACACTAGCGGGTCTGAAAGACCAAACACTAACTCAAAAGGGGAAAATGGCAAAATGAAAAAACAAAATGCAATCTCAAACATCTAGTCCACCAGGAGCAAGTACAGGAGACACTGAAATAGAGGAATACAAAAGGAACACACCAGAAGTCTCTGAAAAGATAGCGAATGAAATAAAAAAACAACTCCATGAGGCCATAGAGGAAATAAAATTAAAAGTACTCTCCCATGTAAAGATCCAAGTAATAGCCTTAGTAAAGGAGTTGCTGAGTGCAGCTAAAGAAGAAATAGAGAAAAATGTACAGGCGCATGGGAATCTGAAAACCTGAATAAGCAATATAGAAAACAAGAAGAATTCATGAAGCAAACTGAAAGAGACATCCAAGAAACAAAAAATTCAATTCAAAGCATGCAAAACCATTTAAATGAAGCTGAGGATAGGATTTCAGGCCTTGAGGACAGGATCTCAGTTAGTGATTATGAAAGGATAGAACTTTTAAAAATAACAAATCAGCATGAAATGACAATCCAGAAGCTTCAAGATGATTCCAAGAGCAACATAATAGGCATTGTGAAGATGCTGGAGTCAGTACAAATGACATAACTAAAATATCCACAGAAATAATAGGAGAAAACTTCCCACACATGGGGAAAAATCTGATATGCAGATAAGTGAGGCATATAGAACAGTCACAACCAACATAAATCTACACCCAGACACATAATAATTAAGATCTCAGACATACAACATAAAAACAGAATACTAAAAGCTGTTAGAGAAAAGACACAAGTCACCTATCCAGGAAAGTGCATTAGAATCACAGTAGACATTTTAGCACAAACCTTCAAGTCAAGAAGTGCTTGGAGTGAGATATTTTAAGCTCTAAAAGAAAACAGCTTTCAACACAGACTGATGTACACAGAAAAACTTTCATTCAAATTTAATGGAGAAACAAGATACTTCCATGACAAACAACAACTGAAGAAATTCACATCCACCAAACCAACCCTGGATAGAGTATTGAAAGACATACTAGACAGTGCTAAAAATGACCACAATCTCCAAAACAAACAGAAAGAAACCACCAGGTAGGACAAGCAATTAAATAAGGGGGAAAAGCAGAAAGCAAACAATAAGAACACAACATGGCAAAGTCAAACCAGTACATATCAGTGATATCCATAAAAGTAAATGGCCTCAATTCAACTGTCAAAAGAAATAGGTTGACAGAATGGATCAAGAAACATGAACCCACAATATGCTGTATACAAGAAAAACATCTGACCCAAAAGGAAACTCATAGATTAAAAGTCAAAGGATGGAAAAGAGTATTCCATGCAACACGAACCCAGAAAAAAGCATGGGTAACTATTCTATTTGCAGACAATGTAAACTGCAAACCTAAAATGATTAAAAAAGACAAAGAAGGTCACTACATACTCGTAAGTGGCCAAGAGGAAGATCTAACAATTATAAATATATATGCACCAAACATAGGAGCACCCAATATATAAGACAGATGCTAATGGACATGAAAAAACCAAATACACAAGAACACAATTATTACAGGGGACCTTAATGGCCCTTTGTCACAAAGAGATAGATCAACTAGACAAAAAGTCAGCAAAGAATAATAGAACTGACTCATACCTGTAAGCAATTGGACTTAGTAGATGTTAACAGAGTGTTCCACCCAACACTCTGAAAATACACATTCTTCTCAGCTGTGCACAGGACATTGTCCAAAACAGACCATATATTATCCCATAAAACATTCTTAAGTAAACGCAAGCATATTGAAATTATCCCATGCATAATATCTGACAATGGCACACTGAAATTGGAAATTAATGGCAAAAGAAATTGCAAAACCTGCATAAATACATGGAAATTAATAACAACCTTTTGAACAATCATTGAGCTAAACATGAAATTAAAGAAGAAATAAAGCAATACCTACAATTCAATGAAAATGCAGACACAACATACTCTAATCTGTGGTATGTACTGAAAGCATTCTTCAGAGGGAAATATATAGCAGTAAATTGTCATATCAAGAAAACAGAATGAGCATAAATAACGTAATGCTTCATTTCAAGCTTCTTGAAAAAGAAGAGCAAGTTAAACCCAAAGAGCATAGAAGATAGGAAATTGTAAAGATTAGAGCAGAAATCAATGCAATTGAAACTAAAAAAATACAAAGAATTATTGAATTAAAAAGCTGGTATTTTGAGAGAATAAATAAAATTGACAAACCTCTAGCTAAGCTTATAAAGAAAAAGAAAGAAAAAAACCCCAAATTCATGCAATAAGGACTGAAACGTGGGAAATTACTACATATCCCATGGAAATTCAAAAGATCATGAATACCTACTTTGAAAATCTCTACTCACATAGAGTCGAAAACACAGAGGACATAGACAGATTTCTAGAAACATATGAGCAACCAAAGCTCAACTAAGAAGATATAGCAATTTTGAATAACCCAATACCAGCTATTGAAATTGAAAACATAATAAAAAGAACTTACTAACAAAGAAAAGCCCAGGTCCTGTTGGATTCACGCCTGAATTCTACAAGAAAGTTAGAGAAGAATTGATGCCAATACTCCTTAAACTCTTCAATGAAATGGAAAAGAAAGCAATCCTCCCTAAATCATTCCTGTAGGCAAGTATTACTCTCTTACCAAAACCAGATAAAGACTCAACCAAAAAGGAGAACTATCAGCCAATCTCACTAATGAATACTGATGCAAAGATTCTCAATATAATACTTGGAAATAGAATGCAGCAAATCAAGAATATTATACATCATGACCAAGTGGGGTTCATTCCAGGAATGCAGGGATGGTTTAACATATGCAAGTCAATGTGATACACCACATCAACAGAGTCAAAAACAAAAACCACATGGTCATCTCAATAGATGCAGATAAAGCTTTCGATGAAGTCCAACATGTGTTCATGATAAAAACTCTTCAGAAACTTGGAATACACAGTGTCTACCTTAACCTTATAAAGGCCTTATGTTGGTAGGACAAATCAACAGCCAATATTATACTAAATGAACAAAAAATGAGAGCTTTCACTTTAAAATCAGGAACAAGACAAGAGTGTCCACTATCATCACTCCTTTTCAATATAGTTCTGGAAACACTAGCCAGGGCAGTCAGACAAGAGAGAAATAAAAGGAATAAAGATAGCAAAGGAAGATGTTAAATTATCACTATTTGCACGTGACATGATACTCTATATAGAAAACCCAAAAACCTCCATTAAAAGACTACTAGAGGTAATAAACAAATTCAGCAGTGTAGCTGACTACAAAGTCAATGCTCAAAAATCAATAGCATTCCTGTACACAAACAAGAAACTCACCAAAAGAGAAATAATGGAAATATCGCCCTTCACAATAACATCTAAAAACATGAAATAGTTAGGAATCAACTAAGAATGTAAAAGACCTGTAGGCTGAAAATTATACTACACTAAAAAAGGAGATTGAAGAGATTAGAAAATGGAAGGATATACCTTGCTTTTGCTTAGCAAGAACCAACACTGTGAAAATGGCCATACTCCCAAAACTGTTATACAGATTTAATGCAATCCCAATTAAAATACCATTGACATACCTCAGAGATCTAGAGAAAACACTCCTAAAATTCATTTGGAAACAGAAGAAACCTAGAATAGCAAAGGCAATTCTGGGCAATAAAGTCAAGGCAGGAGACATCTCAATTCCTGACTTGAAACTGTACTACAAAGCCACAGTGATAAAATCAGCATGGTACTGGCAAAAATATAGACCTGAGGATCAATGGAACAGGTTAGAAGATACAAGTAGAAATACAAAGACACTCAGCCACCTGATATTTGTCAAAGGGGCTAAACAAGTTCACTGGAAGGATAGCCTCTTTAATAAATGGTGTTGTAAAAACTGGCTTTCCACATGTGGAAGACTGAAACAAGATACATGCCTGTCACCATGCACAAAACTAAAGTGTAAATGGATCAAAGACCTAAACATTAAAACAGAAACACTAAATCTACTGGAAGATATGGTAGGTAGAAGTCTTGGAGACATAGGGGTAGGCAGAGAATTCATGAACAAAATGCGAACTACATGGAAAATGCTTCAGGGAATAAACAACTGGGATCTCATATTATTGAAAAGTTTCTGCACTTCAAAAAGAATCACCATCAGAGTGAAAAGAAAACCCACAGAATGGGAAGGAATTTTAGCCAGCAACCCCTCAGACAAAGGACTTATATCAAGAACATAAAAAGAATTGAAAAACATCAGGCCCCCCAAGTTCAAAGACCCTCTCCAAAGATGGGCATCTGAGATGAACACACAGTTCTCAGATGAAGATATACAAATGGCAAATAAATTCATGAAGAAATATTCACCATCACTGGTCATTTAAGAAATACAAATTAAAACAACATTGAGATTTCATCTCACATCGGAAAGAATAGCTGCCATCAAGAAATCAACTGATAACAAATGTTGGCAAGGCTGTGGTGAAAAAGGAACACTGCTCCACTGTTGGTGGGATTGTAGAGTGGTACAAATACTATGGAAATCAGTATGGAGAATTCTCAGAAGACTAGGTTTGGAAGTTCATTCAATCCAGCTATTCCTCTCCTGGGTGTTTTCCAAGAAAAACTGAAAAGGTCATATCACAGTTATATATGTGCACTCACGTTTATAGCAGCCCAGTTTGTAATAGCTAAATCTTGGAAATAACCAAGATGCCCATCAACTACAGAGTGGATGAAAAATATGTGGTATTTTTATACAATGGAATATTACTCAGCTATGAAGAAGGTTGATCTTGAGGCCTTCATAGGGAAATAGAGACAGCTTGAGACTATCCTAATTAGTGAAATAAATAAGAATCATATTTATGAATATCACATTGTGTCTCTAGTGTAAAAAGTAATAAGAAATATAGGAGCAATAAAACCCAAACTGTGTAATTGCTATGTAAAAAAGAGAGGAAAATCATGTGCTCTAAAGGATATAACTGCTTGTATGTTTAAGTGTGTAAGATGGAGGACAATATTACTGCTTTTGTTAGATTTTGGAGCAGAGCTGTTAACAGTCTCACTGTTTGAATGTCCACTTTTTGTGTTTTAATTTTGTAACTTGAACAACTACTTCCAAGATGACAGTATGTAATTCATCAAGTAGTGATTTGTTAGTGTTTTTTCTTTTTTTCTTGGAATTCTGTATTGTTGCTACTCTTTTTCTGTTTTGTTTCGTTTTGTTTTGTTTTGTTTTGTTTTTTCTCTTTAAATAAAATTTAAAGAAATGTACAATGCACCCTGTGAAAGTGAAAGGGGAGGAATTGCCTAAAAAGGGAAGGCAGAGGATATTGTTAATACTGTATCATGATTTAAAATCCACATTATTCTCAGCACTCTGGTTAGTTTGGTTATATTCTGTTCCAGTCTGTCTACTTGTACGAGATTTGAGGGCACAGACAGCTATTCCAAAAATAGCAAGATATACCATGGTATCCATTCTTAATTTCCTATTAACTTAATCTGAAGCCCTGTAATACTTACACTGTCTTAGTACAACTGATTTTATTTGAATCTGGTTTGTTAGATTGCTGTCTCGTCTTGACTGATTTTATTTGAATCTGTTATGTTTGATAGTATCAACTCTGAGAGTATAGGCAACTACTCTGAAGACAGTAAGATTCACTAGGATACTCACTCTGGTTTGACTGTTACCTACTTTGAAGTCCTATAATGTCTCCCATGTTTTTTTTATTGACATTGTTTTGTACTGGCATGTTCAGTTTTCCTATGCCTGATGATATAGACAATTCTATAAAATAACAAGTGACATCATAGTAACCATTGTAGATCACCTTGTATTCTGGTTTTAATCATGTGGTATGTCCATCCTTTTGTTTTGAATGACCCTGTGTCTTAGTTACTTTTTACTCATCACTGAGACAAAATACCTGATGCTCAAAGTTGGGAAAGGAAAGGAAAGGAAAGGAAAGGAAAGGAAAGGAAAGGAAAGGAAAGGAAAGTTTTATTTCTTAGATTTTTTTGGAGGTTTCAGTCCTTACTCAGTTGGCTCCAAGCCAGGGTGGCATGGCAGGGCCACAGTTCACGGTGGCTGCAAACAGAAAGATGGAAACTGGCAAGAAACAGAGACATGCCTTCTTCCAGCCATTACCTTGTATGCTGGCTCCACTCCTAGGCAGGTGTAGCACTGACACCATCAATCCAAGCGCTAGACAATGAACCAATCACAAATGCACAATGCAAATGCATGAGACCTGGGGCTACCAACATAAACCATGACACTCTGTTTTGTTTCCTTTTTCATTTGGTTTTGTTCTTTTCAAAATTAAAAAAAAAAGAAATTCATCTATTATTTGGGTCAGTATTTCCTTTGGCAGCTCTTGGATTTAAACAATACAGTAAACTTGATTCTATTTCTTGGATGAGATTTACAAGAACATCCCAAAGAAGCGTATAATAAAGTACTCCATTTGATTTGGTTTTGATATATTTAGACACTTTATATCTAAACTGAGTTAATATCCCATGCCAGTTATTGGAATAAATGTTGAAAATATAAATATTGTTAGATTTCAATTCTTGCCTGTGTAGTTATAAACATATGTTACTAGGTGGTGAATTTTCTTGTATTGTATTATATCGTAGAAATAGAAACTGAACTCAGTGTATAGAGGCTGCCTTAAAGCATAGTACAAATCATGAGAAGACTGTATTTCTGAACATCAGTGATATTATTTATAAGATGGATTTTATGAACTCTCTCTCCCTGAAACAGGAATTATTATTAGAAGGAAATGAGACAGACAGATGCCAAAGCTCTGTAAGAGGTTATCAGTTTTCTCACTCTTAAGGCATTGTTTGTAGTGTTGTCTGATTTCCATCCAGAGGCACTGCTGTTTCAGTAGCCACCCTGTACAAAATAATCAGTGGTGACTGTTGGTCTGACATTTGGAAATGTATCGATCCTGGGACTAGCACATGGCCCAAGTCTAACATAGGGTAGGAATGAGAGAAAGAACTGTATTCCCTGCTTTAAGGCCCATAATCTCTTCATTTCTCAGAAGTTCCTTGGCACATTTTCCTGGTGGGAAGGGAAAAATCCAATAGCCCCAGAGCAAAGTGTACATCTGTATATAATATGATGTAATTCTCCAATTTACATAGTTATCTGGGGTGTGTAAACGTTTCCAAACCACATTAAGGAAGGCACATTTAAACAATAATTTTATGAGGCCTCTGCTAGAATATTAAGCCATATAAAAGTTTATCTACAATTTATCCTTTATTCTTTCCTTTTGTAAACTCTGCACTCTATGCAACACCTTCAACAAAAAGGAAAAAGGTAGCAAATCATAAGAGCTCATGTTTGGTTTCTTGAGAATTGTTATGCCTATGGATTTATGGATAGAGGAGGACCTAAAGGTTGAAAAGAACTGTAGGAGAGGAATGAGATTACCAGCTAAGTCTCTCTTACCAAAGTAATTACTAAGTATCCCAGTGAAGTTTGCAAAAAAACACTTTGTCATCAGTTAGGCACCAGGACAATCTGCCCACTGTTTTTGGCAGGGAAGAACAACAAATTGATTACACAACACTAAGTGTTTATCACATCCTCATCTTCACCCTAAAATTATGATCATGTTATCTGAGCTGCTTTTTTCTCCCTCTAACTTTCTCAGAAGTGCTTTATCTATACAAACTCATTCATCCTTCATTGAAATTACTGCAATTAGCTCCATTTCAGATGCAGAAACCGAGGCACATAGCGGTACTTTCCGTGTGCCTATGATCATGGTAGGGAATAATGGTGCTAGGATGTGAACCCCAGCAGTATGGCTCCAGCGCTCATGTTTCATGACCATTGCCTAGGTACAACCTTATCACAAATCTATCGCTCCTTCTGTCATTGATTTATCTCAATATTTTCAAGAGACTGCCTGCCTTTCCAGTCCCAACTTCTATACTATGCTTTTTCAATTCCTTATAGCTTAACAGCCTCATGGTCACTACCACTACTGTACTGAAATCTTTTTCAAGGATGCTTGAAATTCAAGTTCTGTATTCTAAGGGTCAGACCCAATTTTCTTTAGTAGATCGCAATAGTAGCCTAGTCTTTTTCTAGTTATTTTTCTTCTAGCTCTTTACTTCTGGCCATTTCTGAGGATGATCCAGATGTATAAATCCAATTAGAGTATATAATAAGAGTGGTAAAGCCAGTGAGACTCAGAGACAAACCCCAAAATTCATAATACTAAAGTACTCTGTAGTTGGTCTTGATAAGTAATAAAAAGGAGAGAAAAGAGCCAAAGGTGACTGTAAGACTTTAGACTTTGTCATGAAATAAGAAAAATAGGAAAGCCAAGAAAAATCTGATTTGGGACATAAATTGAGAACTTTAATTTTTGGATGACACCCTTGAAGAGCACACCCAGATGAAAATATGCAGAAAACACTTGAAAATGAATTAAGAACATTAATGAAAACATAAGTAAGGATAGAGACTGTAGCATTAATTATGTGGAGATGTTTGTTGAAGACATGGAAATAGTTGGGATTTTAAAAGATAGAATACTGAGAACATCAATAGAAGAGTTTTACTGAATGGTGTTTTTCTTGAAAAAAAAATACAGAATAGCCCATTTAAAAATTTAAAGGCTTTCAGAATTTGGCAACCAAATTTTCAGTTCAATACAGTTCAACAACTGAGTGCTTATTATGTCAACAAGAAAGAACAAGGAATAAAAGACACATTTATTCATGAAGCTTGTTGATTGGAAACAACACAGACAAAACACGAGTATGCTAATTAGAGAAGGAATTTATTGAAAGGATACTGGATTACACCAGTAATCATAGGGAAGGCTTAAAACCATTCTCAAAAAATGTGAAGAAGCCAAAGTAGATAGGTGAAGTGTGACCAGAATTACGTCCAAGAGGATGCCACAGAAAGAACTGACCTATTGCATAGGCCTGATTATTACAAGTTATCACTGTCATGGTTGCCAGGAGATAAATGCCATCACCATTGCTAGAGGTATTCAATTTATACCCTGTGTATTTGCTTTATTGGTTCCCAATTAAAGTCTCTGGGAAAATATGTAATTGATGGAGTTTCAATGAAATGCCCATGGTTTACTTGCCAGGAGCTAGGGAAAACATATCTATTCTTCTCCAAAGGAATGACTTCCAATACTGGGTAGCCTCAAAGGGCCTATGGGCACTCCAGTTTCTATATTATTGCAACAAATTCATCATTTGAATGATGCAGTTATATAGCAAAAATGTGTGAAAATAAATGTTTTCCATATAGCACAGGTCAAGCACATGTTAATTTTTTTTAAATATCTGGTTTGTTCACAGTTTGACAAATTGATGGTAGTTTTACTCTGTCATTGATTATAGGAAAATTTGTTTCACTTACACCTGTAAGAAATCAATCTCTCAAGTTACAATTAATATAGCATATCTTTTACAAAATACAAAAGGACATAGCTTATCCCTATTTTTGTTGCTAATAATCTTGTTTTCCTGTGAAATTTTTGTTTCATTTTCATGACAATACTCCCAAATCAAGTAAGAACTTTGTCTCACATCTCTTAGATACTTTGAGCTAACATGGTGTAAGACTAGCACAAATAGTTTCAATAGATATTAGTTAAATTGACAAAGGGATGCAGATTGTCAAATAAAAAACAATTAGACATATAATTTCCAGCCCCCCACAAGAGGACAAAAGGTTAGGGGTTGATAATTTGATGAAGATTTGGAGAGAGATGTTGGTGTACCTGCCCTTTGTTTGTACCTAGGTGGAAGAAATTTGAATGGATTTATGGAAATGCTAAAGGCACTAATGATACTGGTTCCCCTGGATGTAGGCTTCATGTCTCCAGCACTCGTGTGTGTGTGTGTGTGTGTGTGTGTGTGTGTGTGTGTGTGTGTGTAACTTTAAAGCCAGTTTGGAGCTTTATTGGATTGAAAAATTTTAGCTATAAAATAGGATTGCATTTTATTGCTAGAAGTAACCAATTAACAATTTGTAGATTTTAAGAATTATCAATGCAGCCTGGTCACCCCAGACAAATTTAAAGACAGATAGCAGTGCTGAGGTTAGGGGGAATAAGCTGGTTTCTAATTACCTTCCTTAAAGCTTGTTTGTTTAATGTAAAGGTCCCTTTTGTCATGAAGATTTTAACAACAGGGTAGCAGAAGTCTGTAGTTGAGGTTTGGGCAAAAGCAGCCTTTTTGGGACTGGGGAACATAGCTCAGTGGCACAAGAACCTGCTCAGCCAGAGCAAGGTTAAAAACAAAACAACAACAAAAACCGTAGCCCATTTGGATTTACATACATTGTGAGTTTTCTTCCTCACTGACAGTTTCCATGTAGTTTCCACTGTCATTGTCATCCTATTTGTGCTTAACACCAGAGCTGAACCCTTTATCTCAGAGCATGTCATATCATTCTTTTGAGAACTACCATGTTGGAGAGAAAATGAACTTCTAGCATTCTTTATTCCACTGAGTTATGGCTTTACTTCAAGATGTCTTTTCCACTGAGGGAGACTGCCATATTTCTGACATTATCATTTGTTTGCTCTCTTGATACTGGTTTCTCACCCTGCCTCTCTTTTGCTCTATTATCTCCAACTCCCTTAGCTGTTATATGACTTGAATCCAAGGCCTCTTGCATACTACATCGAGCTACATCTCTGGTCCTTGACACTGATTTCTGATTTTCAGTTTCCTACCAAAAAACTCCTATTTTAAAATGTCTTCATGAGCTAATAAATACAGTCTGTCTCAACAATTCATTGTATAACTACTTCACATGGCATGTTTATGTAGCTAGTCATCAAATCATTGTCTGACAAAGAATTTAGAGAATGCTTAAAGTCATGAGGCCAGCTGTTCTTAAGTATAATATTGAGATGCACGCAGGGAATAGGAGGTGTGTCACAAGTCAGCTGTCACTATAATGAGTTAAATAAGTATATTGATGACTCCTCTTTTTCAACTTCTGTAAAAACAACTGTCATATTTTCTTGCAAATCATTTTTCTATTTGTGGCTGTAAAAGAAAGGAATGAATGACAGCCTACATTTCTGGAACACTTATAGGTTACACCTTATCTATGTTTTAGGCATGGTAACACCTTATAGTGCTAAATGCTTTAGTGCATTTCTACTGTGAAACTTTTTTTGTAAGGCCACCCTGTATTTGCATTATTTCCATTTCTAGACCTACTTGCTTTGATAATACTTTTAGCTTGCTATATAGTACTAAGTATGCAGTAAATATCAATATGTATTATTATTTTATTGACCCAGGCTCTTTAATATTAGTGAACATTTCATAATCCTGCATCATCATTGGTCTGAAAGCCTTTTAGTTGTAAGGTCTAGACCTACAAATTATATAATTGGTCCTTCAACTGAATTAAAAATTGGTTGATGTTTAGAAATCTAGGGTAAATATATTTTCTCTCTTCAATTGTATTGCTTATTCAAGCCAGTATCAATGCCTTGAAGTAGTTACAGTGACAAATATCTCAAGAATGAACGGGCCAGGAAATAGTCTTGTATTTTTTGTATGCATGAGGTGACCCAAGGAGAAGCCAGGAATATTGTTATCTTCTGGGAAATTCACTCTTCAAGAAAAAGATCTGTTTGAAAGTACTTGATTTATATGCATAGCTTAAATGCTTCTCTTTTCTGGTCTTTCTTTCAGATATATCTCTCAGCAGCTTTGGCTTCTTTTGCTCATATTAATAACACTCCGCTTCTATCTTTGAACACACTGTCTATGAAGATGGAATGCCAGTTCAGCTACTTGTTTGGTACTTGGAACCAGCTAACTGGAAATCTCAAAAAGTAACACTAATTTTTCCAGCCTTAAGTTTTAGAAAAAAATGTAGAAAAGTCCCAATAAAGTTAGAATGATGTACACATATACTCTTGCATTCAGTCATAAGGGTCTACATTTTATGTACTTGTATGACTGAAGACATTGATGATTCTCTAAGCTCAGACTCATTTGTCAAATGGCTACTAACAACATTACTTTACTGGGTTATTTTAAGGATTAAACAAGATAATCATGTATATATATGTAACACCAAAATGGCAAGTGCATACAAGTAGTAATGATAAAAACATACAATTGTAAAATAAAATTAGTTTACTCATTTTAATGACACTTCTTGATTTGGCATCTGTTATATTTTCCATTTTCATATTTCAACGCATATGTTTACATTCAACCTATTCTAATTGTTTCCTTTTCAATCAATCATTATGAATCAAGAGAATTTATGTTTCAAATGGTAATTCAGAGTTTTTTTCTGGTAATGACAGGATGGTTTATGTCTATGAATCCTTCAGCAGACAATAATTAAGAATTTTGGGAAATGCAATTTTAAAGTAGTTGTAATAACCTCAACAAGAATTATCAATAAATATTAAAATAACATGTGAAAGTTTGATAAGATAAAGTTATTTACATAGTCTCAAATATCCCTGCACAAGATACACTTTTTTGGTAGTACTGGGAACCCACAGGTATTCTGTTACTGCAATGCATGGTGGAAACTTTGTATGTATGTATGTATGTATGTATGTATGTATTTATTTATTTATTTATTTTATTTTGAGACAGTTTCATGCTAAATTGCTCAGACTGGTTTTGAACTTGCAATCCCACTGCCTCTCTAGTAATTGAGATTACTTGTATCTGCCACTATGCCCTGCTTTAAGATATTTCTTAAATAATAAAGGAAATCGAGAAACTCTTTCATAAGATGTGGTCACAGTTATTGATTCTGGGAAGTACTTCCTGTGTACTTTGGTTCTTGTTCATGAATTCTCTTCCTACCCCTATATCTTTGAGGTTCTTATCTACTTTGTCTTCCAGCAGTTTTAGTGTTTCTGTTTTAATATTTAGATCTTTGATCCATTTAGATTTTAGTTTAGTGTATGGTGATAGACATGGGTCTAGTTTTAGTCTTCTGCATATGGACAGCCAATTTTTCCAGCACCATTTGTTAAAGAGACTGTCATTCTTCCAGCGAGCATGTTTGGCCCCTTTATCAA